>VZUA01012458.1:0-24356 GCA_013401035.1 Horornis vulcanius | reverse complement strand
ATTGTTATGCCTATGGGAACTGCCAGTTTTAGCTGTTCTTAAAGTAAAGTATCTGAATTATTCTGGGAGCAGAGATCAGATCCAAGATCCTTCTCTTCAGCAAGCCACACAGTTACAATTTTCATCTCTCACATCAGATGTCTTAAAATAATTGGATTTAAATCTTCAGTCTCTGTCTTTAAGAGTCAGTTCTTTGGCTGGAGACAAGGTAGTGCATTAAAGTACAAATGACTTTTCCCACCCTTGGCTGTTACAGCCCCCGAACCAGTTTATTGGAGACTTCTAAGCAGCGCATCACTAAAACCTCTGCAGATGCTCTTTTAATAGAAACAAAGCAAAGCAGCTAGACTGCAACCTACAAGATCAAAAAACAAACCCCCACACACCTTGTAGTTGCTGTGATGAAGGCCTCTGTCCTCAGGAAAAAGCCCATGACTTAAGTCACCTCTATAGGGAATTGGCCACCAAACAGACTTACAGAAAGTATTTCTGTACTTCCCAGAGAAAAGTTGCAGCAAAGAATAGCTGTCTGACCTTAAGGGGTTAGCTCCAATGGCAAAGATACAGGACAGTTTTAAGTTGAAATGTTTCTTGAAAAAGTGTTTGGCAGTGATGAAAGTTGTGTGCTGTAAAAACAGTGTTGATATGAATCATCCTGTTTCCAAAGCTGCTTAAAAGAAAAAAAAAAATCAATCAGCCTATACTCAGGGAGAGTTATCTGGGAATGTAATTTTTAAAATTGTTTCTTAGGTAATATGTTAGTGGTTTTGCCAGTGAAAAGGAATAAGTGAGTACGTGCTGGTGCTTTTGGATTATTGAGTTGGATCTCTAAGAATGGGACACTACCAGGGAGGGAATAAAATGGGAGCTGGCAATCCATTTGGTAACAGGAAATGGAGGGTGTGCAAGCCCTTGTTGGTTATGCCCATCTAGTTAATGGAATGGGAGCACTGAGTTACTTGTCCATGTTAAGATTTCTGGAGAGTTTCTAGTACCCTCTGTGACCAGGCATTAAGAGATGTTGCCCCTCACTCCAGCAATTCAGTTACCCTCATGTAGTGCAGGGTGTGTCCAGATGCCATTTGTGCCCACTGAAAAGGGCCATGTCCTACAAACTTGCTGCAGGGTACAATCAGGAAGCAGAACAAGGGCAAGAGTAGGTCTTACAGGGGTGGTGTGACACCAGCAAAAGTCCTTAAGGCACTGCACAGGTTATAAATGTTTGGGATCAAACTATTCCATAGGATTTATAACACTGGATCAGCATGGATTATCTTTTTACTGTTGGAAGCAAAGTCTATTGCTGTGATAAATGTGATTTCCCACAACAGAACCATCAGTTTAAATGGCCAGCAAGTTTGACCCCTTCAGTTTTCCTAAGATAAATAGGTCCCATGTCTTCTGGGACCATCAGCTTCTTACCAAGTCAGAGAACAACCACAAAGACAGAGTGACAGCAAGTTGTGACTTGACAAATCACGTGTAAGCCCTTCCAATAGGAAATGCCTGGATTCCATTATGTGTGCCATTGAGATGCTGTGTAATGTAGGGTAACCAAGCAGGTATAGAGCTTACACAGACATTACCTGTTCTTCCAAGCATGTGGCTATTCAGAGCTTACTCATTTTCCCTGGCCACGTCCTTTTGTACATGGAAATAGCCACCTCAAAATTCATGTTCAGCAGACCTGCATTTGTTAAACAATAATTTTTACTAGAAATATTTTATGTATAGAGTATATCTCCTTGCAATACTGCAGTCATCAATTCTCACAGTGCCCATCAGTTAGCAGAAGTTCAGCAAGCCTTCCAGGGGAATCACGGTTTTGTGTTCTATAAAAACAAAGATATGGAGCATAATTGGAATCTATTTCTTTGACATGTAACTAGTTCTGTGCAGATACAGGTAATGTATACTTTATAAAAAGTAAAAAAAAATAAAGAGAGACATGAGAGGTTCACTCTGAAGGCAGAACCTTAAATGTAGCATTGACAACAAAGTCAGCAGTTACAAGTGTATTAGTAATTTATGAGATTACCCCATGGAGGGATTCTGCTGTACTTTATTATATCAGAACATGACATGCTTTGAATAATAATAATAAAAAAGATTAAAGCAGTAAAAAGCTTCTTTGTAATGTAACAGGCGCCTACACTGTGACTCTTATTGATGAGCTGATGATTAGGAAGCAGTGTAATTATGTTTCACAAGCAGAGCAGAACAGTCCAGTCACTAAAACACTTTGAAATGAAAGCCTTTTGATTTTGTTCCACCAGAAGTATTTAATCAATAAAAGTAATGTTCTACTTTGTCTAAATAAATTAAATGAAGGATGATTAAATACTCCTAGGAAGAAAACAAACAAACTTCAGAAATAGAAGGATAAACACAGCAACAATTATCTGCAAAACAGTTGTTGTATTTCACAGGCCTGGATTTGTACATTTGTTTGGTGGTAATGTAGGAGAGGCTGACAATAAATAGCTTCTCTTTATGGCCACATTCACAAGGAATTTTTCTGTAAAAAGACCACGGTATCAATTTTCCAGTCCTCCTGATTCAAACTGCATTATTTCTCGGACATTAGTTTGGTGGCACACTTCTTTTGGATGTAAAAGCTGTTTAAAAGGAAAGGTTGCCAGTGTGTGGTCAAAGGTTTAGTTCGGCCAGTTCCCACTTCTGCTGCTATTCAGTGTGACTATGTCTGCTTACAAGTACAAGCTCTTATAAATGCAAGTACTGCTTGTCTACTCCAGCCCTAATTTTTTTGCCATTGATCGACATTACTTTTCCTTCACTGACGGCTTTGAATTACAACAGACAGGACATCATAAAACCTTACACCTCAGAAGTCCAAAGCTCCACACTTAAAATTCATTCTCTGCAAATATTGCGAAATATTGGGGGGTAGCAGGGCTACAGATTTTACCCTTCAAACATTTAGAAGCTTTAAACACAAGTTGTACTATTGTAAGTTTATTGTTTGAGAAACACAAGATAGTTCCAAAAACCAGAGTTAAATTAACATTATTTGATTTGTTCATGTGGGTGTTGGTTTCTTCTAGGCTGCAAACTCTTGCAGAGGAACAACACAGTTCAACCAGAGGGAGAAATATAGTAGTTCAGCTTTTTTTTGTCTAGACAAAGCAGTCCTGTTTACTATTCTTAATTTTGATATCTTTTTAAGAGTGATATTACTACCATAAGATCCTAACTTTTAAAAAAATTTTTTTGAATATAGCTTTTTTAATCACCTGATTTTTATATTTATTGATTACCTAAATAAGGAAACTGTAGTTTACTCAATAAATTCACTTTTCTACAGATCAATTTGGGAGCCCAAACTGAGACACTTCTACAATAGGGACTCAAGAAACATGCAGTCAGCAGGCATTATTTTGGGAGTTGAGATATTATATTAAATTTTTTAAATTCCACATTCTGATCTGAAGATTCAGACCACCTCAAGAACTCAAATTCCAGAATTCAAATTTTCAGTCTTGAGTAGAAGCCTCAAATGAACAGTCCCTTTCACATTTAAAATGGCTGAATTTCCCCGAAGTTAAGCACATCCTTGTACACAAATGCCTTATTGCACTTCCGCATGAAGAAAACTCAGAAGCGGGTGTATTTAAAACAAGTGTTACCTGTTGTGTGTTCCTGTCCTGATGCATTATTTATCTCTCTGCCCCCTTTTCTCAGTGTGTACAAAAGGTCAAGTAGTGACAGGCCAGTACCGTATGCTTGCCAAGCACGGGGGATACGTATGGCTGGAGACCCAAGGAACAGTGATTTACAATACCCGAAACCTGCAGCCCCAGTGCATCGTCTGCGTCAACTACGTGCTGAGGTGGGTGCAGGGGGCACTCCGGAACACGTGTGCATTCACGTGCTGCAGAAATGCAGTATTTGGAGGAACTTTTCAAGGGTCTATTTATTCAACATTGTTGTTCCGAAATCAGTTTAGTCATGTTTGTTCAGTCTTGTTTACTGATGTTAGACATCGATGAAAAATGTGGCATGCCTGTTCCCATACGTGCTGTTGAAATACACCACAGCCTTTCTCCTCTGCAGAGCAGCTGCTGTGCTCATACAACAGAGTATAAGGTCTGCACCGAAGATTTTATTGTGTAACGCAACTGCTAATGTGTTTTGTTTTTCTAATGCTGTGACCCAGAGATAAAACTAAGTAGTAACTGTATCTTATGTTGCTAGGAGAAGCTGTTTACAGCCTTAAAAATCAGGACCAATCAGAAGCTTTGCCTTCATTTGGCAAAACTTGAGGTTTTTTTGGTCCTAGTGGGGGCCAAAATAGGAAATACTTATTTGAGTGATAGTCTGGGTCATTACAGCCTCGACTACATCCTTTTAAGAAGCAGAGCAACAAAGCCCTGAGTATTCCCACAGAAGTCCTGACCACACTCTCTGCGTCATCTGAAATGGTGGTGCTCAGCAATGCTGGAACTGTGCCTCGCCTGTCGAGAGCCTGGCATGCAACCGAGAGGCCAAAATGCTCCTATAGCCCCAGCTTCAGAGAGTTTGTACTGCCAGCTTTATCCACATCTTTCATCTTTATGGTACAAAATGCCTAAAACCTATTCTCTCATTAGTGAAATTGAGAAGAACGATGTTGTGTTCTCCATGGACCAAACAGAATCACTCTTCAAGCCTCACCTCCTGACAATGAACACTGCCTATGACAGCGGCATCCCTGAGACTGAGAAGAGTGACTTCTTGTTTACTAAGCTAAAGGAAGAACCAGAGGAACTTGCTCAGCTGGCACCAACACCTGGTGATGCCATTATTTCCCTGGATTTTGGTTAGTATTTGTATAAATTGTTTTTGTGCAACAAAGAACCACATGTGGGTGTACATTTAGAAACTTAATAGACAAGGTCTGTTTGCTGTGTGTACAATTTGGGAGGAATAGCTAAAAGAGCCTACATGCTCACACCAGTAGGAAATTTCTGTGAATGAGAGCAGAATCAGGCTTTCTTGCTGACTAAATAACATGCATTAAGTCTATGCCAACTTATTGTCATGGCAACTAGGAGCAGTGTTTACTTTTAATGAACAGCTGCAGTTATATCATAACACTGCACCAGCTAAAAGCATTCATTAATATTGTTAAAACCCCATCCAGGAACACAGAATTTTGAGGAAGCCCCTGCCTTCACCAATGCTGTTTTGACACCAAACAAAGCATGGCCAGTGGAAGTGAAAAGCCGCCCTGCTCAAGGTGAAACACAGATGATACCATCCTTTACAATGCCTCAGATTGCACCTGGCAGCAGTACTCCAAGTGCAAGCAGCAACAGTAGCTGTTCCACGGTAAGAGCTTAAAAAATATTAAAAGCATGTTATATTTTGTATGCAAATCCCATCAATATATGTAGACAAGATTTTTTTGTTGGCTGTCCCATCTTACTGCTTATTAGCAAGGCCCAGAGTTCCTCTATCCCTCCTATACTGCATCTTGCCTTAAGAACTAATAGCAAAACTATCAAATAGGAACAATATCCTGGCTTTACATTTCAGTCCTTGTTGTCTCCCAGCTGCCCCTAAGTAATTACTGTAACATATAAAACATCTAGTCAGAGCACATGCTACCACCTTTCATGGAATTAGCCTTATATGAAAAGCCAATGTAAAATTGTGTGGCCACTGAGATCATTGCCACAGACCGCATCCTCCTTCTGTTAAGTAAAACCTGTAGCTTTTAGGAAGCTTAACCAAGTTAGACTTTTGAGAGGAACTCCTTGGAGTTTCCCACTGAAGAAATGAAGGTGCCTCCATGGCACGGCCCCCAAGAGATGGAGCCACTCTTACCAGAGGTCATCCAGTCTTAAGAAAAGCATGGAGGTATTGCTAAGCATCTTCTTTCCTGACATAAGTATTTCATGGTGTACATTTCTTGTTTCTGGTCTAAGTTGCCAAAAAAAACATTTAAAATAGGATGACAGCTAGGTTCCTGTAATGGGTGCCTGTGTTTTGTAATGACAATCTTGTGTCATGCCTTTTTCTATTAGAAAAGCTTCTGATAGAAATGGACAGTTTTGGGTTCTGAGCACACTAAATATACCCATTCACTTTTTGTAGGTACAATCTGTTACTGAACATGGTATAAATTACATGATGCTAAGCCAGTACTGTCGTTGTCTTTCTGGTTATAACAAATTGTTATTTCCATGCAGCCCAGCAGCCCAGGAGATTATTACAGTTCTGTGGATGAAGATCTTAAGATCGAGGTGATTGAAAAACTTTTTGCCATGGACACAGAATCAAAAAGTCAGTGCACCTCTCAGGTAATGAACTATCTCTTCCAAAAGCCACCAAGATCAGTCTCCTGCTAGTAGACAGTACAGCTGCATGTTGTGTGTGCAGATTTAAACCGCATTTGCACATGCACACCAAATCTGTGATGCACATTAACAGAACAGTGCACTTCCAAAAGTTGCCATGCCAATTGCTGTCCCTAACTCTCTGAAACACGAGGTTTGGAGTGTCACTATGATGGCATTGCTAAGAAGAAAGGATCACCAGAGAGCTTTTAAAATTTGGAGTCTTCTGTAAATTGGATAAGTTATATAGGCAGCAGCAATTTGTTTTTAAATCCAGCTGAATGGCTAATAAGTAAACATCCTTTCTAGAACAAAATATAAATAAACTAATTCTTGCAAAACAACCAAATGAGAGAGGAATGACCCTCATAGCACACATCTCCTCTAACTACAAAATGAAAACTCATTTCAGATATATACCTCCTCTTTAGCCTCTTGGAGGTTTTCAGAGAGACTTGAAAATTACATGCACATAAAGTAACACACAGACTCCATCTCCTGCATTCTAATAATGATGTAAGTGTAGAAATTTCCCCTATAAATAAACAAACCCACTCTTAAAACATTACAGCAAGTGAGCTAGTGAATAAAAGGTGTGGGCCTGATTCAGGTTACTTAACTTTAGATATGTACTTGAAATGCCTTTGTGAAGAGCTTATATTTTATAGTCGAGAGAAAGGAACAGGCACTGCTGATTGGTAGTGCAGACCTCACACTCATCCCTATCTATTAGTCCTACAGAAACTTTGGGGTGCTGGGCCCCAATTTAGGTACTTCAATTTACCAACAGAATTTGCAGGTTTAGGTAGGCTGTAATCCATGTTCTGAAGAAATTTCATCTAAGTCTGGACATAGAAATGAAAGCAAGAGAAAGAGTGGATGGACAGGAGACAAGTGTGGGGCAGGATGAAACTCACTGCAAAACTTTACATGTGCAAACTCCAGTATTGTCAGATTCAGCATCTGCTTGCTCACATGTATCCCACCACATCAGCTGCTTTGGTGGGAAAAACGAGTATTATAAAACTGCTGCAGGGGTGTTACGAGCTGACTGGGGGGCCCAACACTGATTATCCTCTCTGTTTAGCTCTGGTCAAGTGCCAAGAGAAGTGAATGTGGGTATGACTAGTCCTTCAAGGGAAAAAAGAATACAGATTTAAGTGTGATAGTGTCCTTCTGGCTAAATTTTTTCAACCCTTGCATTTTTAGACACCTTTTTTTATGTAGCTGGATTATAAAAAAAGCTGTGTTTTCTATTTTAACATGAAAAAGCTTGAGGTTGAACTACATACCGCATGTTGTAGAGTCTTGGCAGAAAAGTTATTCAAAGCTTAGTGAAACAACATCTACTTCAGATCACAGTGATGCTGGAGGCTGCATGCAAGCTGCTTTAACAAATATTGCTCCACTCTGAGGTTTTTTCCTTCAGTTTGTTGTCTTAATTTTGCTGCTGCTGCTATGATGAACATGTATGCTTGCATAGAAAGAAGACATCTTTAAACAGGATTTGGCCAGTTTCATTAGGTAAATTTGGCATACAGTGATTTTTCAGCTTTGCATCTATTAGTATTCCATATTAGTATTCCTAACTGCCATAACTATTGCTAACTTAAAGTTTCTTCATGAACTTACTTCATCTTTGCACAGACTGACTTTAATGAACTGGACCTTGAAACCTTGGCTCCTTACATTCCTATGGATGGAGAAGATTTCCAGCTCAGCCCCATCTGCCAAGAAGAAAGTCCTCTCTCTGAAAGTGCACAAAATACCCAGCAGAGTCTAAGTAGCATGAGTACCATCTTCCAGCCCCTTGCTCCTACTTCACAGAATCAGTTCCTCCCAGAGAAATACTGCCCACAGCTATCAAATGAGAAAATTAACTCTGGTCATGGGTCCCTGTCATCGGTGTTCTTCGGCAATATGAGTAGGTCATCACTGCCACCATACCATGACCAAGCCAGCACTCCCCTGTCTTCGATGGGAGGAAGACCAAACACCCAGTGGCCACCTGACCCCCCATTAGAATATGTTCCTGCAAAATGGAGACTCATGGATAAATACTCAGGATCCCTATCAAGTTCCCCCTCGGGCCCACCAATAACTTCCCAGAGGGTGCCCGTATATAAGAAAAGGTACGTGTTTCTGTGGTGTAACTATGGCTATTTACCCAGAAAATATTTTGGGAAATGAGAAGGGTCACAATCTTGAAAATTCGTATTTCTCAATTCAGCTGAAACAATTTGTTGTGATATCAGAATCATTATCAGAATCTGATATCAGAATTGATGCCTATCAGAAACATTTTGTTTCTGATAGGCATCAGAATGCAGCTCTGGGGAAATTAATGTGGTGCTCTCCCAGTGGCAGTGAGTCTGTAGGAAGCAGAAGTGGGCTAATTTTTCATTGCCTGTAAGGATACGCAAATGAATTTCCTGCTGGTCTGGTTAAAATTACACCGGTAATTTTAATGCTTATTGCATGCTTAATTTCATGCAATTTTATGAACAGTACCAAAAAGGCTTACTGGTCCAGTAGTAGCAGGGACACACACATACTTTCTTACCTCGCATATATTTTCTGCACAACAGAAAATGGGGAAGAGAGAGGAATAAAAGTACATTAATTGCTTGCATATATAAATACTACAGCCAAGATTTAAATTGTAGGTTCTTTTTCTACAATCTTTTTGCTTTCTTACACATGTGAACAGTACGTGATGAGATGTAAATCAGAGGGCACAGTCCTACAAGTTGCCTCATAGCTAGAAGTTTCTCTGCAGCTCTTGAGATTTCAAATGTTGCTCACGCTGACATGTTCAGAAGTACATAAAATAGAAATGGTCATTTTAAAACACGAAGCTGTGCAGTTTGCTTTTTGGGATTTCTTGTTGGTAGAAATAGCAGTGTCTGAATATGCATCTGGAAAGAAAAAGTTTGTCCCCAGTCAACAACTTGTGTGTTCATACTTAGTATGTAAAAGCAGGGGGACATGCATGGCTCTCAAATCCAATTCTTAAGCATTACATGATTTTCTTTTCCACAGCATTTGTTTTTTGTTTGTTTGTGTTCGTCTGCCTGGAGATCCCTAGAGGCTGTTTATGCTAAGCTTTCATAAGTCTTTGATCCCAAATGTCAAAGGTTTCTAAAGATGGTGGGATGACAATAAAACGAAATAAAAACATTCGATGTTTGAGATATGTCCACTAGCAAGTCTCAGACACCTTAAATGTCTTTAAATGAAAGAAGAATCTGTAAAAATGAACCAGATGATTTCAGTTTGCCTTCCTGTGCACTCACAAAGGTCTCCTCTCCACAGGCCCCTAGATGCTTTTGGACGAGGCATAGATGTAAACCCAGCAAGACTTGCTCTGTCTAACAGTTTGAAACTGAAGCGACAACTGGATTATGAAGAACAAGCCTTGCAACAGCTGAGTGGGGTAATCATAAGAAAAGCATCCCCTTCACAACTTTGGACTCACCATGGTCATCAGTGTAATTGTTTGTTTTGCTTCTCTTCTCATTGTAGGGAGATCCATCTGTCATTAACCCATCTCACTTAATGTGGAAGAGAATGAAATTTCTCAAGGGGGAAAACTGTTCCTTGGTTACAGAAAAGAAGTCACTCAGCGCAAGTGTTCTTACTGGTAAGACAAAAGAAAGTGGTTTTGCAATGTTATATATTGAAACACCACTTTTACACAGGTTCAATAGGGTAAAAAAGATCTTTCAAAAGGAAATGTAAATAAGCTCTGCAAATATTACATAAAGCTAAAACTAAGGATCAAGTAGAATCACTAAGAGCTGAACAATTTAAAGGTACATTTGATAAATACTATTTAGTTGGTTTCAGGTATGTTCACACAGTTGCTTCCAAGGGAACAGAAACCAGCTTAATGGAGCTATGTTTACCTCCTGCTGGTCCAAGGCGTGAATATCTCAGAACTAGAACAGATACTGTTTCTCTACAACACTGTGTTTCCTTACACAAGCATATCTTGACTGCAGTACTACTGCTAGAGCTGGGGCTGTTTCTAGACTTCCTTTGTGATAAGATGCAGATTTGTCTATGCTGTAACACCACCACACTGAGGTTCACTTTGCTTTGGATCAGTATTATCTACTGTAATTACTACACTGGCTTCATTTAGCGTTTTTTTTTTTCTTCCTACTATTTCAATAACAGATGAGTTTTTCTGTAACTCGAGAGGTCTGAGCCAACCAATGAATCAACTGCAGCAGCAGCAGCAGCATCAACCCACCTGTGACAGTCCGGGTGAGAGTTTGAAAGCAGGAGCGTTTCCCCCTCTGTTTTGCAGTTCCCATTGTCAGGACTACAGTGTCCAGCCAGCTAATAAACCATCAGGTAAGAGCTGTCAAACACAGAGACTGGAAAATGTTGGTATTTTGTTCCAATACTGATTCCATGAAAAAAAGTCCCACAAAAATGTGGAGGAGGATGATAAAAACCAAAATACAGCACAAAAAATTAGTTTTTTGGTTTAGTGTGAAACTGTAATGTTTACATGTGTAATATATGAGTTATATGTAATATATAACTTCATTTCAGTTAAACTTAACACCTTTTCACCTTGAAGGACCTGTCATCCTCCATCCATACTCTTGTCTTGTGATGGAAGTGATTATTACATTTTACTAAATGTAACTTTGCTGCAGCATTGACATGGAAATTTGTAGATTAGAGTCTTAACCTGTGCCTTCTAAATGTTGAAATTAGTAATTAAAGGGGCCGTCTGTCTGTTCTTTTTAACACATGAGAGGAGTGCTGTCAATTCAGAAACCGTGTTTTTAACTACAGCTTTCCTCATCTGCACCAATACTGTTTTTCTCAGAACAATCTCAGTTTGGGGGTGGGGGTGAAAATTGGCACTTGTTTGTGTGACGCCCTTGCAGCCGTTTAAGGAGGGGCAGAGGACAGATTTGCTCCGACACCTGGAACTGCTGGTGGTTTGAGGCATATTGACATAAAAACAGAACGAAACTGGTGTAAACAGAAGAGGTGGGAGAAAACAAGTGCCCTTTCTGGTCTCAGCACCTTAACTTACTTCACTGCTGTGTTCCAGGTATGACCAGTCGCCTGCTGGGGCCCTCCTTTGAACCCTACTTGTTGCCTGAGCTGACAAGATACGACTGTGAGGTGAACGTGCCTGTGCTGGGCAGCTCGACGCTGCTGCAGGGCAGCGAGCTGCTCCGAGCGCTGGACCAGGCGACCTGAGCGATCCCGCAGTGTTCCGTGGCCTATACTGTTCAAAACAGCTTCCCTTTTGAAATATATTTTTACAAGTAGACAATTTCTAATACCAGTACACTTCTACAGGATTTTACTTAGATATTGAAGCTGTCCACGTTACCAAATAGTGGCCTTTTGAAGTTACTCACTTTATTATTCATATTAAAGAAATACATCTACTGTATCTTCTCTATTGCAATTAAAGTGGTGTTTAGAGAGTTTGATTACCCTCCTCCCCTTATCTCATTACCTGTAATTTATATTCTGAATTTTTTTTTTAATTTCATGCTAATAAAAAGCTGTGGTATAAATGCCTCATCATGTAATACTTTGGCTGCAGTACTGCAAAGATATATTTTTATTGCCAAAGATGAATGAATCAAATTTGATCTCCAACCACAGTTTTTTGTTGATCTGCCAAATTAAAATCCTTTGAGTCTTTCTGGTTTCCAGCATTTATTTTATTGTAACTTTAAAAACTTTTAGAAAAGCATAATAAGGAAAAAATCTCGGCCTTCTGCCTTCCATCCCTTCCCTTCATTTTTATACACTTCGTTGGAAGAAATGTGAATGGTGAAATGCAATGTTTGTGGGTATCTGTGAAAGTTGCACATTTTAAGCATTTTTCCTCAGAAGCAAGCCACATTCTCAGCTGCCTTAACATGGCTTAGCTCTACAGCCAAGCGAGTCCTACAGATTTGCCCTGGTGGAGGATTTAGGCCTGTGTTTTTGTTTCTGTTGAGGTTTCTTGTTTTGTTCTTTGTTGTTGCCTTTATTTTTTACACAAAACAGATTTTTTTTAATTATTATCTCTCTCTGGGTCAGTTGTTAATCATCTCTTGGTACTTTTGCTGTATCTATGACACAACTACTTTAAGAGCTGTTTCTGCTAGAAACTTGTAGTATTTGTTATGATGTTGCTGATATTTCAGGAATCGGAACAGTGGCCAGTACTAACACCTCTGATTGATGTTACCCTTTTTATATGCTAGCTAGCAATATAACTGCAATATTGAATCAACAAATCTCAAAATAGTATTTCCCAGTGTATTAGGCTAACTCAGTTAGACAAAAAGAATTAGGGATTGCATAGTGAGATGAATAACCAGCAGGGAGGTCTCTCATTCTTACTTGCCTTACATTAATCAGTAGCTAAAAAGTCATTTAGAGGCAGCCAGACATTTTCAGAGCTCCTTTCCAACTATCATTACTTGTCATGCACATATTTGAAAAATAAGGCTTTGAATGCTTTCAGAGGGTTTTTGATAGTTAAAATTACAACATCTCTAAACAGCAAAAAATATTACAATAAAAGGCAGTTGAGCAGTTCTGACTTTAAAATACATACAGACTTAGATCTGTGTTGGGATCTATCTTGTTTCCTCCACTGGTATAAATCACTGTAGATTCACAGAAGAAAATGAAACAGTGGCAAAGTACTAAAGGTAAAAATCTGGCCCAGAAACTTACAACAAAAATATATTTTTGAGACTTCTGAGTCTGCTGAAGCCTGGTGTATAAAATTGCTTTATATCATGCACTGACACTTGCATAGAGAGAGCCTTGGGTTCATAAAGCACTTCAGAGTTCCCTGTGTTAAGCGAGTCTTAACCACATTTACTTAGAAAAGCTGAAGACCTTTTGTTATGGGTACATGATGTAAAAAATATATACTCCCTATTGTAGGCAATCTTTCCAGAGTTTATTACCAAAAATAATCTACTTGTAAAGTGAACTTATTACTGTGTGAAAAAAAATTATTGTAAGCATCAACATCTGACGAAAATGGGCTATCCAGATCTGACAAATTTGCAGTGGCACAGACTTAAGGCTTCAAGGATTAAAGACACTTGAATACCGCTCTTCTGTTTCTTATTTGTGTAGTTTCAGCATTAAAAATGTTATACCCTAACAGTTTACTAAAACACTCTGAAAAAATATTCCATGTCTTAATATTAATCATACTTTTTATCATAATTATTTCATAATCTATATTGCTGAATTCTTATTGACAATATTATAACTGTATGGGAACTTTAACTTGATAAGGAAATGTATTTTGACACTGATACCTTATTAAAGTATACTGATCCTAAATTCTTTGTGACTCATTTGCTATGAATTTGTTACTTGTTGTATCATTGTAAAACAAAAGTATTTATTAAATTATTTATAGAAAATAAAGGTTTGCATTGATCTTTGAAGACTGAAAGAGCAATCAAATGCTACCCATGTCTGAGAGCTGGGAAGGAGCCTGCCAAAGTTCCATTCTATCAACTGCTTTGTGGAGTTTACCTGTCTTTCCTCAAATGAAGAATTAATGCCCTGCAGACCACTGCCCTTCTGGAACTTGTCCTGTGGCTCAGACTGCTTCCATTTCAAAACTGTGTTTCTATCTGAGGAGCTGAGGGTGCCTTTTTTAATGCTACCCTTACAAAAAAAAAAAAGAGGGAAAATTAAGTTCACCAAATCACAGTTTAGAGGCTGAATTGCCACAGTTCCCAACCTGAGTTTTGGTGGAGAAACAGAAGTCATCATATTCTAGCAGTCTTGGCAAGCCCCTGACTAATGGACTTCCCCCATCAAATCCTTCCAAGACTCTGCCTCGCCCTGACAGTAATCATTAATGCCAATGGTGCTGTTCAA
Organism: Horornis vulcanius; assembly: GCA_013401035.1. Taxonomy (NCBI): domain Eukaryota; kingdom Metazoa; phylum Chordata; class Aves; order Passeriformes; family Scotocercidae; genus Horornis; species Horornis vulcanius. The sequence goes on along the minus strand of VZUA01012458.1, from coordinate 10,122 downwards.
CAGGTCAGTCCTTTTCCACACAGAAAATGCTGGGTTTGCCTGTGTAATTACACTAATCACATAGTAGGAGGATAGGTACGTTAAAAAATTAATTTCCAAACATGCACCTAAACTTCAGTGCTGTGTGGAAGCTGTTAATGCTTGACCCTTCTGATAACTGCCTTTGAAACATGCAGTGCCCCCACAGGCACCAGTGAGCTGGTGAAACAGCAGCAAATCTTGTGAAGAGCCTGCAAAAGTGGGCTATCATTACCTCCTTTCTTAGACCGGACACTCAGTAGGCATAGAAACCAAATCCTTGCCTCTAAATCTGTTGTAATTAACTGTACAAAACTCTCCCTTTTACTTTTAAATAATCCCCTTAGTCTTTGTCCAAGTGTCCCCAGGACTAACTCAGCATAGCAGATCCTAATCCAACTGAGTATTGGAGAAAAACAAATAATCTCTGAAACAGAGATTAACCTGTTAAGATCAACTTCTGTCTTTTGAAGAGTGCAATAGCTAACTGTTAATATGAATTAGTGCTCTCAGGCATTATTTTTTTGGGGTGTCCAAACAGCTGAGTGCTCACACACTCATACTTAAGGGGGTCCTTCTTTTGCCATTCCCATGTTTAAATAGCTGAAGGAACATACTGGTAGTGCCTTGAGCTGCCTTTTTTCTCTCCCCCTCTACAGCTAAATACTTCTCATGTTAGTGAGTTTTAGTGGTTTTTCCTTATATATATGAACATCTTGGACAGCTAAACTGACAGTATAATTTACACACCCCTAAGACCCAAACCCTGATCAGAAACACAATGCAACCTATGATTTAATAGCTGAGTTTTGTTCTACTGAACAGGAATTTTTGGTGGCTTTTTAATTTATTTTTCTCCCCAGTAGGCCAGCAGAAGTGCTTAAAATTCAGCGTACATCATCTTTCACTGCCTAAGAGCACCATTTCTTGGCATCAGACTTTGTATCTCTAACAGCACAGCACTGATCCCAGCAATGTTTTTCAACACTCATTACATTCTGCTGAAAAATTGGCCTGTTCTGCCAAGCTCTCATGACTTGGGCTGGTCTCAGTCTCTGGCTGATTATCAAGTCTATCATCTTTTTAAAATGATCAAGTGACCATTTTTCCTAGAACACAGAATTCACTCAGGTAAGATTCATGATGTTTATCAAAGAAATGCTTATAACAAAATACAATAGGAAATTCTCAATATGTGATTAGTAATAAAAATACAAGAAAGCACAAAAAACTTGGATAGGATAACAAAGTCCAACTGTCTTTTCACTGGAGACACAGGTTTCTAAGCCATACTGAAATCAGCAGACACTGCGTGATTCATCACACTCACTTGGAGCAGCAGGCAGAGCACACAGAAAACTAACACACATGTTCCAGTTCTAGGTGTTAAAGGTTTCATCTGTTACTTCTACCTGAGGAGCTTTATAAAGCTATTCACAGACATGCCACATACATGTGTGTGTGTGTATGTTTTTTTTAAGAGTTACAGTGGAGAACTGGAAATACTCCGCTACATCTAAATAAACAGCTTGTTTTTTCTTTCTCCTCCAACTCCTAATTATAGGCTTCCCAAGGGAGAAAGAAATAACTTCTAAGAAAAAAGCAAGTCAATTTCTAAGAAAAAAAGCAAATCCTTAACAATATTTTATTAGGACAAGGTCTGTCACACAGCCCTGTCCTGCTTCCTTAGCACAAACCAACACAGAGCACAAAGGCTGCCTTTTGGTTTCCTGGGGCTGTGTCTGAGCCCACCCTTGCCCGCGGGGGAGGCAGGCGTGGATTCTTGCTGCTCCAGCCTCTGTTCATTGATGTTTTCTCAGTGTCTTGGTTTAGGGTAAATTTGGGAGAAAACTCCTGATTAAGGTCCCTCTGGGAAGCAGGCTCAAATAGCCTCTCCCCTAAAGCTGGTCTGGGAATNGCATTATTTTCTGCTAGTCAGCTACACAATGCTAAACAGTAGCATTTCTCCCCTAAAGCTGGTCTGGGAATGAACTTCTTTGGAGAAAAGTGGAAAAAACTATTTATTTAACAAAGTGCCCACAAGCATAAAGAATGAATAATATGAAACAATAAAACTTCTCGTTCTGGAGTGAGACAGCAAATTAAGAAAGTCCTTGCCGTGGGTATAGCTCGGCTCTTTCTCAGTCCCTCCGGAGGTCTAAGCCTCGGTGGGCAGCAGGTGCGAGCTCTCAGTACTCCTCTGAGTCTTTCAGTCCAGAGCAGGTGTAAACAGCCTCCAGAAAAAGGGGAAAAAAACACAAAAATAAAACAAACAAACAACAAAACAAAAACAAAAAACCAACCAAACAAACAACCCACAAAAAAAACCCAAAAAACAATCTAGGGAACTTCTCTATCTCTGCTAGCTAAAATTAACTAACAGCAAAGCAGATCTCTGTCCTGCCGTCTGCCCGAGCCTCAGCCAAACACAGTCTGGAGAAAGCATGCAGAGGAGTGAAAGCTGTTTTTTCCAAACTCGAGCTTCTTCTTGCTCCCCCTTTGCTCTCAGTCTTAAAGGCACAGAACTCAATATACAGCACAAACACAACCAACAATTGGGGATACAAGCACCATAAAGTCACCTTAGGACTAGTTAACTTACAAACTGGTTAACTTATTAACTGATAAAACAAAAGCAACCATCAGAAGGCTCCAGTAATTCGGATGCACCTCAGTTTTGGGTGTTTGCATTAAAAATGGATTTGAATAAACTTTTTTTTTTAAGTGAAAAACACCTTAACTACTGTTTTGTTGTTTTTTGACTGAAAGCCAGCCTGAAGTTTTGGAAGCTTGTGTTGTGCCACAGATCTCACATGGAACATTTTCCTTGAAGAAGTCCTAAATTCTTGTAATCAAGGAGTTACTTAATTCTCTTCAGTCATGCCTCCCAGTTAGGAATGTGGTTAGGATGTCTCATTAGGGAACAGCAGCAGATGCATGAGCCTGGCTTGCAAGGATTACCTGCAAGCTAACCAGCACCAGCCCTTGACATGCTGGAGGCAGCAGGAGCTGTGTCACACCTTGGGCACTATCTGATGTGAAAATTCCTGCATCTTAACTGCACTTGGGTTGCATCTCAAAAAACCCAACCCTTTTAGCTCATTAAAAACAAAACAAAACAAAACAAACCCACCACCCATCCCTCAAACTCCTCACTTGAGAAGTCTGTGTTTAGGTCTTGGAATTACAGACAACACTGGCAAGTTAGATCCTCAAAGGCACCACTGTCGCAACAGACACGGACAGAAGAGACACAGGCTCTTTTAGAAAGTGGTCAGTGGGTTCTCTCTTTATTGTGGGATGAGCTCCTCTTTATACAGAACATCAGAGGCCAATTTGATTGGTAACACAAAGGTAAACTTTTCAATCAATTGATCATCCCAGAGGGATATCAGAAGAAGGTCCTTCCTATAAGAAAGAATGTAAACATCCTTGTATTTACAAAACATTGTTCTTCTGTTTAGCAGAAGAACGCCTGAGAAAGAACCCTTCCAAGATCAAAACATCCCAGGCATGAAACTCAGAACTACACACCACCAGCAGAGACCAGAGTGACTTTGTTGCACTAGACATGTTTTAATATTTAGGGTCTGGCTGTTGATCTTTGAAGGACTGGCACTAGCTCTAGGGACTGAAGTTGTCTCCCCACAGCACTGGCAAAGGCAAACCAGAAGAAAACTACCTCAAGCATTGCCTCCTCCAGGCTTATTGATGTCCCCCTCCAGTGCACAGTTCCAGGACCAAAGGTCCTAGATAAACCACAGCAGCACAGCCACCACTTGATGGCTTGTTCATTCATCAAACATCAAATGTCCTCTATCTCTCAACAGCTGAATGTGTTTCTTAGCTGCAGCAAGCAACTGCAGACAATTGCTTAGCCTTGACTCCTGCCCTTTCCTCTAAGCCTGATGCCATTCCTTCCACTAGCCCCCAGCCCACACACAGGTCTATGGTTTCATCATTCTGATTTCTGCCTCATGCTGCCTTCCCCTTGCCCAGCTCACCTTCCCCTCCTGACAAACCTGCTCCAATCTGTCCCATCTCTACACAGCCCTCACTGCAGGCAGTATTTTCAGCAAGGATGTTGGGACTTGCAGCGAGGGTTCCTTCTCATCATGTCCTTGTCTTGGCTGCCTGTTTGAGACAATGGTCAGCCAGACCCCCAGCCATTTTCACCCAAACTTCTGCTTCTCTGGTTCTTGGGTTGAGCTCCTGTTAAAAATGTCCAAACCCCATTTCCACTCTAAGCACTGGGCATTATAGATCACAATGCTTTCCCTGACATGAAAGCAGATTTAATGCTCCAACTCACAACAAGTTAGTGCATCCTCCCAAGAGCTGCAAAAGTATCCCTGAGTCATTTCAGATATTTTTCTCAGCCTGTTTCCATTTGCTATTCAAACAAGCAGTGGTGGGGTATGAATGAAAAAGGTTTTGCTGGCTTACAGAAAATATAGTGTCTCTTATCACCCCTTTGACACAGTGCTTCAAGAAAAATCACAACAAATTTCAGATGTGCACATAATTTATCCTGCAGTCTTGGAAATGAGAGCAGAGTTAAGCAAGTTCCCCAGATGGCTGAAGTCTGACCTGTTAAGCCAGAACAATTTCCCAACCATAAGAGGAGCAGGATCAGTTTGCTCTTTTAGTCTATCAGTACTACAGAACTAACACTAGTGGGAAGAGGATGCATATTTGTGGCTCACCCAACCTTCTTCCCTTACAAATACTTGCTTGTTCAGGACAAGAATTAAGCCTGAGACAGAGAGAGGGGCACACACTTGTTAGACAGCTGCCAAATGCTGCTATGCACTTGACAGACACCAACAAGCTCACAAAGGGTGTGATTTCCAAGACCAACTCATCCATCAGTACTTTCAGCCCTAAGCAATCCTTATACACTCACTCCAGAGTTTGGCTGCCCAGTATTTGGAGTATCCTGGGGTGCCCCAGAGAGCAATCCGTGGGGATTTCTCTCTGTCTAGTTATAACCCATAAGTCAGAAAGACAAAAGGTTAAGACTCACGCAGGCAAAGTAAAACCCACTTGTATGTCCACTGGAGAGTATGACAGGAAAGTGGCTACAACACCAATTCAGCAAAATTTTCCAGAACAAAGGTTTTTTTCAAGGCATTGACAGGAATGCATTTTCCCGTAATTCAGGTGTTTATGCACCTGAATTTTATTTTATATTCTCTAGTGGGAAAAGAACATCAAACAAACCCAGCAGCCTTTAAGTCTTGATCTCTTTTTCTCAAGATGTTGGTAAACACGAAATTTGAGATGGAAAAAAATCCACAACTGTCAAGCCCCCTGACCAAGGCACACCCTGGCATTATTTTGTAGCAGAAGTTGGGCGAACTTGTAAGTGGCAAACCACAAAAGTTGCCTCAAATAATGAGCCTTAGGATCAATACAAATACATATTATTTTAGTTCAGCCCCTCCTCCACACAGCAGCCCACAACAGTATTACACTGGATCAAATGAAGCAAAAAATGGGTGTCGTCACCATCCATTTTTAGATCCATCGCATGACATCCATTGGCTTTTTTCCTGGAAGAGCAGGCAATACTAATTGTGTCTATCACTTTACTGCTAACACAGATAGTGCTGTCCTTAACTGCAGCCCCCAGCACACACTGGGGTTCACAGAAATCAAACTAGTGGAAGTTTACTGGGAAAACAGATTGATCTGTGCCTTGTTCAACTACAGAGATGCTATTTTTTAACATATTTACACCTTCTAGGTGTAAATAACAACAGGTGGTTGTTCACAGCTTCCATTTTAATCTGTAGTCAGTTTTTGGAGTGCACAGTATGGCCTATTTCAGAGCTATTCTGACCACCACAGAAATCTTAAAGATAGAAGTGCCACCAACACTGAAAAATTCCCAGTGAATTTCCCTCTCCTCTCTTAAAGCCTCTCTTCTGCAGAAGAGATTGTTTACTGACAGGCAACACGTTTAACAACTACACGATGGGTTTGCTTTTATCCAGCACCCCTTTTTGACTTCCCCAGATCCACAGCAAACAGCCACCCAAGCACTCTGAAAAGTGGACATAAAACTGGCTATTTTTACCATCAAGTGTATCTTAATATACCTAATAAACACTTTAACTCCTACTTTCATTTTTAGAGGGACTTCTTCAAACTGCCCCCTAAAAAATTCTTCTCCCTTCATTCAAAACAAATAAGAAATCATCTTAAGGTCACTAAAATACTTGTCTGGTTAACCAGCAGAGGAAACAGGAACCTGTGAAATATCTGGAACTCACTGGAAAGACAGGGAACACTGAATATTCAAGTCAACAGTACTCTACAGGCAATACTAATTGACATTCTTCTTTCTGCAACAGTCCCTGTGGGGCAAGGTTTGTTTGCACTGAGGTTTGTACTAGAAACACACTTAGTTAAATTACACAAATTCCGCAAACCTATGCTGAAAATAATAAACAGAGTGAAAAGTGCCTGTGCCCAGCACTCAAGAGCCACAACAGGTGCCTCTGGATGGTAGACAGCCATGATTGCCATACTCAAAACATTGTCCCAAAATCTGCTGAAAGAAGTGATCCTCCTTCCTCCCCCCTTCCCTTTTTCCGATATAGGCCCCCCTTCCCATGGAAACATCTCAAAGAGTATTTTGATTCTTATAGGCAAAATCATGTCCTGACTCATGCCTACGAAATAAATCCCATATGTGTACAAAACTTATGGTACAAGGTGGTTCCTAATGTGCCACCATCCACAGACCCTGAAAAATGGGTCTTCTGCAGGAGCTCACGCTCTCCATAGGCACCCCTGATCCTGGCATGGGAGCACCCAGCACGCTGCACCAACAGGCAATGGCTGTGCCCAGCAGACACTGCTGCTCCTCAAGCTGTGGGCCAGAAGTGCAGTGGTTGAAGAAGCTGCACATTTCACGTGCTGTCTCCAATGCAGGTCACTTCTACAACACCCATCTGCTTAGGTTTAAAGTAGGTAATGCACAATTCACTTACATATGGAGCAAGGGGGTGAATAAGCCTGGCAATGCATTACTCCATGGTTCATGGAAATACTTTGTGGCTGTGCATTACAGAGAAACATCATTCATGGCAAAAGTTGCCAAACAGGAAATTGCCCCAGAAGAATTCCAAACCCCATACACTCTACTTTCACATTAAACCCCCCAAGCTTTACTGCCCAAAGGGCAACAACTTAGCACACCTCCTACACCAATATCCTACCCTGTTCTTCCCAATGAGCCAAACCATAATGGTAGCGACTTGCTAGGGCTGAAAGCAGCAAGACAGGTTCCCCCAAGCACACTTGTGCTCAGCCCCTCACTCACAATGTTTCACATTGATCACATACCTCTCCAATTTGCAGGAACCCCCCAGCCATACCCTTCCTTTCCTCACTACTAAGGTGCCAAATTCTTCTCCTGAGAGAACACCTCCAGCTCACTTTTCCACAATGTTCAACAGCATTTAGAAATCCTTTTCCAGATGCTCTTACTGGAAATGCAGACCCCACAATTACAAAAGTAGTTCTGGGATCTGATCTCACACTGTGGTAGTGTGACTAATCTTTGAAAGCAGTATTGCAAAATATTTCTTCATAATACTCCAAAACATACATTCAAATTACTTGTTCGTTTTTTTAAAATGAGCTACAGAAGAAAATACATAGTCACGTGCAGCACTAACACTGCAGTTGGACAGACCTAGTTTTGACAGTACGAGATGCACACAGAAATAAATTAGTTCATACCCCAAGAGGTATGGGCTTGTGGGACTAATCTCTGCTAAGAAAACTAGGCATTCAAACACCAATTTTCAAGATAATATGTTTTAGCTCTACAACAACACTAGAAACAGGAGACTGCTATACCTGTATCACACAGTGCCAGTAACTGAACTAATGCTGAGTAAAATCATCCCCTTTCAGGGTCTCCCATCAAGAGCCAAACAAACAGGTGTTTTTACAATAACCAAGGCAACAGGACAGAGTGTATTTGAAGGCAGAAGTCAGCAGGATACAAAGAGACCTTTCTGAAAATAATGCCAAGTATTCTCTTAGATTTTTAAATGGAAACAACTAGAAATCATCCATTCCCATGCCCATCATCCATTTCCATGCAGTTATAACATGTTCCTGCCCAACGTATCTTTCTACCGATAATTTATTACATCTTCACATTTCTCTGCTCTGTTAAAAAGCCAACCAACCAAAAAAATCACCTGACAGGCTCATTTGGATTTTTCATCTTCTTAGTGTCTCCTGTTATGAGCTACAGAAATGCAATTTACATGCTCTAAAAAAATGAGCTACTTTGAAAACTTAACTTTTTAAACAGCTCAGAGAAGATGTCTGTCATCCTTTCATTTCCAAGAAGCAGTTTGTATAGATTTTAGTACAATCAACTCATGTCTATGTCATGTTTCATTTTCATGCTTCATTTTACATGCCCAGTAATCAGACTAATGAGGTTGAATGTGAAGAAATCCCTTTGTTTCAAACTGAACAGCTTCTGAAACCACGGTTATAATGGTCTTTCTTTGCTTATTCATTTCCTATTTGCAAGTAATAACAAAAAGAAGAAGAAAAAAAAAGGCATTATAGAGTTTTTCTGCTAAACCCTAAAGGCAGAAAGCCATCTCAGTACAACATCCTCTGTAATTTACAGGAGCTCAGGCCATATCTTTCTGTAAGGGAGTCACAGTGCCTTCCACTTTGTGAGCATGCTTAAACGAAGTAAAATCTTATTAACTGCTTTGGTAGGGTCACAAATAGACTCTGTATGTTCCAAAGCAGGGGCTTAAGATGGTCCAGTGAGCAGGCTGGAGGCAGGCTGCAGGGAATTTGTGCTGTGCTGAGCACACTCCCACACAGAGTCATTGATTCCCCCACGCCTGTATACAGCATGTCTAGGACCTGCCTGGGGACTGGGAGCTTCCTGGTTCCTTGGCCTATCTAAACCATCTACCACACATATCCAGAAAACCCATGGCATGAGACAGAAGCTAGAGGTGAGGAATGGAAATTCCTACTTGGAGATTCACTACAGGGCCATCTCAGGCTGCAATACAAACACAAGAGCGCTCCTTGGAGCTTTTTGCCATGCATCAGTGGGAACACGGAGAGATGCACCAAGATACTTACAAGGGAATACACTCAATTATGGGACAGTACCACAAAAGGCAACACTATCTACCCTCCAACAACTCTGATAATTTTGAAAGCACAGTCTAAACAGTCTCAACTTTAATTTGTTCATCCTGAGGTTGGGCTTTTTTTTTTTTTTTTTTTTTTCTTTAATATTGCATACAAGCAAGGCTTGTTTCTGATCCTCCAAATGCCTGAGGAGTTGCCCAGACCACATGCTGAACAAGTGACAAGTACATTGCAGACTTAGAGGACCACAGAGCGTTCCATCAAGTGTACTGCGAGTGTCACTAGACCTGCTCAGAATGAATATGTAAGGTTCAACTGCGGTTCAGAGTTCTGTGAAAGAAGCTGGATATGCCTGTAAAGGGGCATGGAAACACAGAGAGGACAAGTTTCTCTTTTTAGCCTGTAGCATGAAGACAGCACAAGCAGCACAGTGCTTGTCAGGTTTACATCTGACTATGGTCCCATTCAAAGCACGAGGTATCTACAGACAAAATCCAGGCAATCCATTTCCTCCTAAAGCTGTAAGTCAAATATAGAAACACACTCCTCCTACAATACATCCCAGGCTGTAACAGAAGCTTTAAGTCCTGCACAGATCACCAAGAACATCAGTGCAGCTTTAGGGACCTAAGTGGTACCAATCACAACTTTCCTGTCCCCAACCAGTCCATAGAAAAGGGATGAGGATGTCAGAAGACAGATTTACTTTCACCTCCTGCTCTTTCCCATTTTTGGAACCAAACCACTTATCACATAGCAGCATCCTCCATCTCAGCTGGAGCCTGGCTGCAGAAACAAATGTGGTGGTACTGGGGCAAAGCCCATGGTGGGTTACAGCACCAGTCTGATGGTGGCCACCACCACAGCATGCATGTGTGACTGTTAGCCAGAGCCTACAACCACCCAGAGTTACCAGACACTTGAAAGTGTTTTTATTTCCCACCT
>VZUA01012440.1:70602-89574 GCA_013401035.1 Horornis vulcanius | reverse complement strand
GTAGCGCCCGCCGCCTCTTCGGGGAGGGGGAGATGGAGGGCGGCCGGGAGCACGCGTGTGTGCCCCGCCGGGAGTGCGGGCTGGGGTCCCCCGGAGCCCGGGGACTGAGGCAGCGTCGGCCGGAGGGGTCGCGCCGGAGCCTTCGTGCCCCTGGGGCTGGGGTCGCTGCCTGCCCGGTGAGTGGCGGCCGAGGCGGGAGCGGGCCGGGGCCGGGGCCGGGGCTGGGGCTGGGCCGGCGGACACCCGCGCCTCGTCCCCTCGGGGAGCGCTACCTGTGCCACCTTGCCTTTGCTGTCCCCGCTCGGGGAGCGCTGCCTGTGCCACCTCGTTCTCCCTCTGCCCGCAGGACGGTCCCGCGCCCTCCGCTGTGAAGAGCATGGCCGTGACTCTAGAGCAGGCCCAGAGGGTGGGCTATACCTGCCTGAAAGCACTCCTCAGGTTCGCTTTTATGGTCGCCAATAACCTGGTTGCTATTCCGTCCTACGTCTTGTATTTAATTGTGCTGCAGCCTCTCCGAATATTGGACAGTAAAAGCTTCTGGTATATCGAAGGAGTGTTATTCAAATGGCTTTTAGCTATGGTGGCATCCTGGGGCTGGTGGGCAGGATACACAGGTAAGAATGTCTTATTAATTTAAAACATATTAATATGTTAAAAAACTGTTTTCATAAGGGAATGTATAGGGGGATATCTGAATGTAGTAGATACATGGATAGCAGGATGTTCTTCTTTCAGGTGTCTTACACTGATGTGTTTCTGGGTTGAGATGCTGTGTACTGAAACATTTTTTAAATCATAGCTTGAAACTTTATATGTTTTAAGTGTTTTGCAGTCAGTATTTTGTCTTAGTAAAATGAGAAATACGACTTCTCCTTAGTATCTTGATCACATTATTTTAGTGTTACATGAAAAAGATACATCTCTTCAAAAGAGAGGTGATTCATGCTGTGCATATAGCTGGTAGAGCTAAACTTTTCTTATATTAAGTGAGTGCATCTCTAAATCATCTCCCCTTAGAAATATCAGGAGACAAGGCTAAGAAGTTTGACACGAAGCTCTTGTCAGAAGAGTAGGTCTTCTATTCCTTGCAACAGCGACTGTCTTTTCTGCCTTTCAGAACGGAGGGAAACAGAGGGAACCTTTTTCATTCAAGTAGTGATACGGAGTATTTCTCAACTGTATGACTCTTCATTTACTGTTAGCAGAGCTAATTACAGTATCTGTAGGGTTTTTCCCTCTGCATGCTTGCTTTGTGGTTGTTACTGAACTTGTTTTTGCTCGTTTAGTATTCATAGGCTCATCAAGGTGATGGACTGAACTGAATTATTAAGGAAGGTCTGGTCTTATCCTCGAATGCACTGATTTTCATCCTGGCTGCTGCACTTTGTGCAAAAAACCAGCCATCAGTTCTTTGTATGTGCTTTGGAAAGGGAAGAAATGAATCTACTGAGTGCAAAGCATGAGCAGCCCTCCTAAAATTCTTTCCTTCTCTTCTGCCCAGGCTGCATCTGCAGGTCTTGTGTAAACAAGAAAAACAAGGAATGGCAGCACACAGCTCTGGAGTCTGGTCAGACTCCTGATTAGTCAGAAAGTCAGTGTTGACCCAGACGGAGTCTTGTTAGGCAACGAGAGCTGACGCCTCTGTGCCACTGTGGCTTTTGGTACCCTGTCGTGTGCCTTTCCGAGATGCACAAAGTTTCTATGGATACTCTAGGTGAGCTTCCCGTTCTTCCTAAGGAGATGGTGGCAGCAGCAGCAGCAAGCTAGACTCTGATCTGTCGGGCTAGAACTGTCGCAACATTGCACTGCTTCAAAACTGCCTTGCCTGGTACAGCTCAAGCTTATCCAGATATGCTGTTTAAAAACCTTTTTATATGTTTGCTCATTAAAAGAAGTCCACATGGTGTTTGCAGTGGCAGGTACACTTGTAAAAGTCTGCTTTATGTCGTAAAGCACAAAAGCCTTCCAAAAGGAAGGATTGACTTGCAAGGTGTCTTGTGTGTTATTAATTGGAAATGGGAAAGTTTATGGACATAATGATGATGTTAAAGTCATACAGCTCATGACCCTGAGGATTCACTGTGTACTGAATGTGCTGGTTAAAATTCATTGTCCCATGACAATTTTTGAAAGCCATTTCCTCAGGGTAGTTTTACTGCTGACTGCAGAACTGTGTGGTTTCTTTTGCCTATTGCTTGGAAGGTGGTCTTAGCATGATCTGCATATCCTAGAATCTTCCTGAAGCATCTGTTGGTTGGTGTTGCTGATGTATCTTGACAATTTGAAATAATTTGTTTTACAGTCTTGAAATGTCATAGTATATTTGTTTGAAGTATTTACAAACTGCTATGCAGAAGTATTTTATGGGATGGTGTACGGGTAAGGAGGCCCTTCTTTTTGCTTTTCACTATGAAGCATGGCTTTTGGGGAGGATTTTGAGCAAATGCTTGTATGAAAGTTTAGTTTAAATGTATTTTATTTGACATGAAGGTCTTAATGTGTTTTATACTGAAAGCTATGAATTAGAGCAGCTTTTTTCTTTGTCCTTTCTTTAACCTCATCAGTACTGACTATCGCTTGCAGAACAAACCTGGAAGGTGTATCATTCTGGCTTCAACATATGCAGACAGGGTAATCCGTGTGTCTTTTTTCAGATTAATAGATTTATAAAAAACTGCCACTAGGTTCCCTGTTTTTCTATACAGTATGGCATGACTAACTCAGAACTGAAATACTGCTTTGTTAGACTTGGTGTCCAAGACTTGCAGTGATGCGTCTGAAAGAGACATTGCTCCAGAATTCTTCTGGTTTAAATTCAAAAAAAACTAAGTCAAAGGTAGGCTTCAGTTAAATAACTTAGCTTCAGATAAATAAGTTTACTTGTCTTTTAATTGGAGGGAGTGGTCTGCTTCAGTTGTGTTGCAAGTATGTTTTAATTCTTTATTTATTTTTTCTCTTTCCAAGCTTGGGTAAGAGGCAACACAAACCATTTGTAATTAGGGACTTAAACTCAGCCTGCAAAACAGATTCAGGGCAGACTTTTTTTACTCCTGTAATTTGTGTGTAATGTGTAGGAGAAAGCTCGACACCAAATGAAGAGAATATGGTGAGTGCTAGCTTATCCTTCTGGGCTTTGCTGCTGTTGCATAATTGTTGGTATATCTTATTGAATATAGCTGGAAGAGCTGAGGAAGAACTCCTGAACTGTCTGCCCTTCTCTTCCTCACCCCTGTCTAAACCTGAGGGTTTTTGTTAGGATCATAGAGGATTTATTACAGAAATTACCTGATCTGTGTCTGTATCAGTAGCTCTAATCTGTGCTTTTTGATAAATGTAGGTGTTTCTGTTTGCAGATGCACTTGCAATTATGTAAAGGGATAGCATATGACTGGACAAGCAAAATAAAGGACTGGGAAGAGCAATTGTAAAGGTCACTGTCCTCTCCCTAATCTTTTTCTTCTTAAGACGAAAGTATGAGAGAGAACTTGTGCATAATTGGTTTACTTTGATTTTTAAAGGGCAGAGTATGATAAATATCTCTGTTGTTCTCTTGAGCTCCATAGGGTTTCTTAGAAATGAAAATGGACTATCTTTTTATGAAGCGTGTACAGACAGTCCAGCGATGTTATTTTATTTTTATATGATTTTGGAATAGCCTTCTTAGAACTCTTCTAAATCCCCCTTTTTAAAGGGTTTTTTTTTAAATAAATGCATTGCTCTTGTAGGAGCTGTTCAGCCAGGGCACTTGGAATCTGCATATTAGTGTGATTTGAAAGGCACCTTTGAATAATACTGCTAAATATTTTTGTGCGTTTGCTGGAAGATGCATTCTAAAAAAAGCAAGCTCAAGAGTGCTTGATCCTTTGTTAGCAAGTACCTTTTTCCCCTGTACTATAATTTGTCATTTAATATATGAGTACACCAGATAGCACTAAATTGTGCAGTGGTAGATGGGAGGGAGATGGAGCATATCTGTGGTGGTGAATTTCTGATGACCTTTTGCTCACCTACAAAACTAGTTTTAAAGCAGTCGTACAGATTTCATCTTCTTTGGTCAGGTATTGCAGACTAAGTGTAATATCTAAGTGTCTACCAAAAAGAGGACTGCTAGAGAGAAGCTTGTTTAATGAATTACACATAGACAAAGTGTTTTGTTGCCTCTCCTGCTGTCCGAACACAGGAGTGGGTAGGAGCCTGTGATGGTGTTGTTGCAGTATTGCAATTAGGAGTCTCTAGGACAGCAGAGTAATCAGCTGGCAGTGCAGTCCTGACGCTCAGGATGCTGATGTTCTCCTCCACTGTGCTCCCAGCAGCTCGATCCCACTGTAGGCAGCAGTGCTTGTGTCCAGCCTGCTCCAGGGGCTGGCGGAGGGTGAGTGTCCTCTGGCTGCAGCAATCATCAGCTCCTCTGTCAGCACCAGGGGAGAGAAGCCGTGGGCTCTGCATGCTTCTGTGCACCTGGGGAAGGGTGTTCTTCAGAGCTGTGCCTGGAGTATTTCGTACTCCTGCAGCAAAGAGGACACCTTGACAAAACCTTGTGTTTCAGCCTCTCAGTGACACAGAGTCTTGCAGGAGTATTGGACAGCTCAGTGGGCTGCGGGCAGGTGGCAGAGAGCAATACGCCTGTTAGCACACACTGAAAACTCTTAGTGCTGTGACTATGCTTGCTGGCATCATGATGCAGTGCTTAATTAAAAGTGAACCAATCCTGTGGTGTTACTGTTCTGTGTCAGCCAGGATGGTGACTAATTTTGAAGAGTGTCTGTAAGAATTGACAGGTTTTGTCAAGTGAGGAGAATTTCTCTTTCCTTATCTGTTCAGCCAAATAAAGAAAAGTTGAGATTGTCCCCATCTCCTCTCCTCCCAAATGGTTTAGCTTTTATTGGCTGATTTATACATGTGATTAGGATGTGACCACTCTATATAATTTTTTCAGCAGTCATACTTTTTTTTTCCTTCTAATGTAAAATCTTGTTTCTGTTTTATCAGTCAACAGCTTTAATTCCTCTAGTCTTCTAAGAATGCAAATATTTTTGTCTTCCAGAGCTTTAAAAAAATACAGGTGGAGCTGCTGTGACAACACTTGCTTGGTGCAGACAACATTTGCTGTCTGCGCTTCTTCTCATGACAGGTTGACCCCTCTCCTCGGGCAGGAAGTGCAGCAGAAGCTGAAGGGCAGCAGATGAGATAGAGTAAATTTTTTGTCCCATAAGAGGCAGGCAGTGTTATTTCAGGAGACTTATCTATGCCTCTAACTCTGTCATTGGTTCTACTCTCTTTAGTTCCTGCGGCATGATTTTTCACTGGCAGTATTTTGCTTTTGGATCTGGTCACTACTCTGGGGACCGAGCAAGGAGAGGCATGGGGAAAAAACTTCTGGTTTTGAGGTCAGGCAGTGTGTGAAATGGAGAAGGAGAATTGTTCTTGTTAACGTTTTCTTAGAATGTGCAAAAATACCTCATGTGACTCAGTGGATTTGGGTAGCAATGTACCGCACAGAAACTTCTGGTTTATGCTGTGGGCGTGCCCTGAGTTTCTAGGTGATCTCTGACTTAAATAAAGCTTTCCCTGAGGTGTAGGGTATGCTGAGATCAAGCGGGAATCTTTGCATTTGTTTTCCTGCTTGTAAGAGGAAGTTTATGTTTACCCTTTGAGCTGTCTCAGTAAGAAAAGGTCAGAATTGAATGAGCTGGGGACATTGGAGCTATTTCCACCGTGGCCTCAGAGCAAAGGCCCATTGCAGCTTTGCGTAAGAGGAGGGAAGGTGTGCAGTGAACTTGGTGCCAACTTGTTTGTGCATGTGATGTGTCTGTAAAGGGTGCTGTACAAAGACCCTTGTCCTTTCCTAGTGGCATGAGAAATCACGTCAGGAAATCCCCATATCTCCTTTTGGGGACATGGGTTATAGTTACCATACTTCTTAGTAGTTCATCTAATGCCAGCAAATGCAATCTAATGTGTCAAAAGCAGTAAAGCTTATTATTCATTTTTCTGTTGTATCATTTCACTGTAAAGGGTCATTCCAAAAGATTAGATAATGAAATATTCTCTGAGTTGTTTTTTTTTTCCAGAAAGCTGCTGCCTCCTGGCACAAAGCTTAGAGTAAAAATACGTACTACGGTTTTTGTTGTTAGTTGCTATTTAAGTCCTTTTGTTTGTTTGTTTGTTTTTTTCTTTTTTTTCTTTTTTTTTAGAGCAGGTTAGTCTCTGTTCCTGTTTCACCTACTCTGTGTAATACAAGAGCTACTGCAAGCCTACCAAAGCATAGTAAAGATGAAATTATTGATGAGTACATACACAGAAAGGTTCTATAATTTTAAGTCCAGCAATGGCTGTGGAATGCTTCTAAATTACCTCATATGCTCACAACCAAAGGAAAATGAAGTTTTAGGAATTCTGGGTTCTATTCCTCCTTATGGTTGAGTTTGCTATTTTTAGCATGTGTTTTTATCCCCCCTAGTTCATTTGGGCCTTTGTTTTTAGCATATCTATTCACATTAGTCTTACTTCTCACTTCATAACTGAAGGGATATGACTAAGAATACCTGAGAGATGTGTCTCTGTTCTCTTTACCTTTTCCTGTTTTTTTTTTCTTGATGGTTGGCTTTTAGGAACCATGTGAAATAATTATAGGAAACTTTTGTCCAGCTCTGATTTGGACTAACAAAATCTTATAGAGTTAAATTCTTTGTCCACAAATTCTTTGCAGTGAAATTTTTTTTGCTCTTGAACAGTGTCATCATGTGTATTGGAATGTGTCAGAGATGATGCCTTTATGTCAAAGATTATATCAATTTCTCACTCTCATTTAATGTAACTGTTCTAAAGTTTGGAAGTTTTAGAGATTTTTAAGAAAGCTGGAGAAAAAAAAATTGAATGCTTACTGTGGAGAAGAAAACTTGCTTTCTCTGAAGTTTTGTTCTGGGAAATTACTTTTTTGGAGTGAGGCTCAAACAGATTAACAGAATACATCACTTTCTCTTTTTCTGTGGTATGTGAGAGGGACAGAAAAGTCTTGCCAAAGGTTAGTTTGGCAAGTGCTGAAAAATAGAAGAGTTGTGCAACCTTAATTAGACAGGGTAGTTAGTAAATCCTTTATGGAATATAAACTTAGGGGTGTAACTCCCCAGTGTGAACTGAGCCAAAGTACAGCTCCAAGATATGTAATCTGCTCGTGTTTGTTGCAGTGGGATGTAAACTCTGATGCTGAGGGTGACATGTCAAATGCGTGATTGCATAGGCACGGAATTGCACTGCTTTTGCAGCCAGCACGGCTCAGATAATAGTCCAGCCACTTGTGTGTGTGCACTTACTGAAATAAATAAAGCTAATATGTTTGCATTCCCAAAAATGTTCCACAACACCAGTGAG
Organism: Horornis vulcanius; assembly: GCA_013401035.1. NCBI lineage: Eukaryota > Metazoa > Chordata > Aves > Passeriformes > Scotocercidae > Horornis > Horornis vulcanius. The sequence continues at coordinate 82,203 of VZUA01012440.1, read as the reverse complement.
GGATTCTCTGTATGAGGCTGTTCTGTGTTTTTCCTCTCCCCCCACAAAGCATTTTGAGCAGGGAGTTCCACAGAAGAAAGCCAGTCCCAGCCTTTCAGACTCATCCTACCACTGCTTCAGTTTTATTGGCCAGATATTTAATGTTGTGTGGTGATCTGGATGACAGCCAGCTCTGGCCCATGCTGAAACCACCCATCCACCCCTTTTTTTGCTGGGTGACATAGAAGACACAGTCCCTAAGCCAGTTTGTTTTGTGGGTGTGGAGAGAAGATAGGTACAAGCAGCAGAGAGAAAGAGGAAGGAAATTAATCTTTTGGTGGCAGCACCAGCTTTAGTGTATTTTTTTAACTACTGCTTATGGCCTCAATTCAAAAGAGCAGTCCTATGCAGGATAGGGCTTTAGTATGTGAATGTTACTGAAGTAGACTTCTTCATTTTTTAGTATTTTATTAACTGGTTCATGTTATTTAGACTAGAAAAGTGCCTTCTGTCAAATTCTTTTAGAGAAGAAAACTAGGCTTAGGGTGAGAACAAAGGACTAGGAATAACTGAAAACTACTTCATAAAGAAATAAGGAGACCAGTGGTTCTGGTGCAAGCTCAGCAATGGGGATTCTCTAAAGTTTTGTATGTGTACTATTTGAATTTGTCAGCTACAGAGACAATTGTAGAAACCTTCAAAAGTACTTAAGCTGCGTGAATAGCCAACACAATGCAGAAGTTGTTTGGTATTGAACAATATAAAGTAATAAACATTTAAGTAAAGTAGCAATTTAGGAAATAGATGAGTAGCATGGTGGAGACCTTAGGGAAAGTTTTGTCCCAATGAACAACTATACCTTCTGTTACAAAATATGTAAAGAACAGAATGGAGAATAATACTAAAAAAATACCAGTGGTTCACCTTCACAGTTCAGTCATTTTGTCTCCGTTGTTCTAAAGCCATTGAAGAATTAAGACCTCTCTAAGAGGGTCATCAGCCTCGTTAGTGCAGGCTGAAATCAAACCAGAACCATTTCACTCACAGCTGAACTCAAAGTAGAACCAGATTGGACAGCTCAGTGATTCTGTTTCCTGGGCAGAGTAAAAAAGATTCAATCTCCTTGACTGCTCTGTAAAGGATGAGGGAATTTTTAGTGTCCCCATTAAAAGGTAGAACATTGCAAGTCTGTAAAATTTAATAAGACAGTAGTACCTAGAGGTTATGTCTAATTTTTTTCTTAAGTGCTTCCATTATACCTTTTCACAAATGCTTTACCAGGTAATGCCTATGGAGTTACTTCTTTTGAGTTATACAACATAACTTCTTGTTTAAATGGTACAGTTTTAAAGGGTAAGGAATTGTCCCTTTTTATGGAGTTTAATGGTTCATAGCTTAGAGACTCACTTCAGTTTTGTAATTTAAGTGAAGGAGGAGAGGAAAGATTAATAGCTTTATTACTGCTTCTCACTTATTTGGAACTAAAAATAGAAACGGTGTTGTAAGAGCAAGGGGCAGAGCTGCTGCTCTTCGGGAGGACATGGGTTCAGGAAAGTTGGCTCTTTAGGACAGTGGCCCGAGTGCTTGTGGATTTGGGGTTCTTTTGGTGGCAAAAGAACTTACTTCTTGTCTGACTTCTCTTAAAATTCAGTTTAATTCGTTTTCTAGCATCCTGTAGTTACAGGCATGTGGAGTTTCTGTGAAAGTCCATAGTGCCTGTGTTTGCTTGCCAGAACTGGGGGAGAAAAAACCCCATCAATATTAAAAACACATACTTTTTTTGGTTAATTTAAGCATCAGTTATGCTTGAGTGTGGTGTTTAAGATGGTCCATCGAGCACTATTTAATGTAGTTTTATGAGTTGGGCATTTATTACCCATGTAGATAAATGTAAACACGTTTAAGTAGAGTTTCCTGATGAGATTAAGCTACTTGTTTAACAGCTATTCTTTCTCTCACCTCTCCCACACTTTTGATTTGCTTCCTTGTAAATCTGTGATTGACCAGATGGTTCGGATTTCAGGCATAATTGTGAAAATTGGCAGCTGAGCAGAGAGAGACCCAAGTTTGTGCCTCAGCCGAGGGTAGTGCAGGCACACTCAGCCATTGTATGTCTTGTTAGACATGTGCTGCTTGTTCAAACAGTGCATCAATGATTCAGGGCTTGCCACAGTGCCAGCATATCTTGTCCATCCTGTTGGGGAGAAGGAAGTTAGACAGTGGGTTTTTGGGAGATCAGCATTTGTTACTTCTGCTTCTGGAGCAACACATTAACCTGGCAGATGGTGCTGGAAGCAGCCTTCTTTCCTGTGGGGTTTAGTACACCTTGCTTATCATAGTCTTTTAGATCCAAAAGGCATATGCAGAAAACTCTTTACTATTAATATTAGGAAAAAGGCTAACTGGTTCAAGAACTTAATATATTGAGCTTTTAATACCTTCTACTCTGTGTTAAACAGAAATTCATGTAGCCTCCTAAAAAGAGGACTGGAAGGACATCAACCTGACTGAAACTCCATCCTGATTTTGGCTAGCATAGTGTTAATTTTCCTCTTAAAACCACAACAAACCTCTCAAGAAAGAGCAGTGATGCTCAGATTACTGTAGGCAGGTCAAAGAAAAAATCAGTTGTGAATCTGACCCAGGGACATGCAGAAACATGAAGGTCAAGGTATATTTATTTGGGTAAACCTGGGAGAGAGCAATGGTGTTGGTTGTAAGCAGCATGGGAATCTGTCAGGAAGGGTTCTGTAGCACTGTTGCACCACTCTTGAAGGCATCACATTAAAAGTGTGGCCTCTTGAGTTTTGTACCTGAACCTGTCCCATTTTGATATGCATAAATATACATAAATGGCTTGGCAAATCTCCAACTCTTATAGCTGCCAGTTTGCTTTCCAAATGCATTCTTCTTTCCTACCCATTTTTATTTCCTGTGGTTTTCTCTGGCATGAAATTCAGTTGTTGTTGCTCCTGTCAACAGCGTTACTTGGAAATAAATAGAACCATAGTCTGTGTATACATTAATAGAGAATGAAGGACCTCTGAGGTTCAGTTTACATTTGTAAAAATGTTTCCAGATGCAGGCATGGTTAATATAAATGTCTGTTAAACCTCTTGCACGGAGTGAATGACATGAAATTGAACAGATGAGTATTTTTTGTATTGGGAACTCTTCCATTTGTATTATCAAACCTAATACTTTGGTTTTCTAATGTAGTAACAGAGGGGAGTGGGACAACAGCAAGGTCTTTGCCCCGGCAATTCTGCTGTCATGGTTAATGTGTCTCGAAACACTCAAGATAATTTGATGCCTGTGTTGGGCTTCTGGAGTTTTGAAGTTTGGGCTTTTGGAGATTTCTGCAGGCTGGACGAGCACTTCTCTTCCTCCTCTCTTTCATAGGGAGAAAATACTGAAACCCACCTTTTCTTTCCTTTATTGCTTACATTCTGTGATTTAACATCCTACTGAACTTTAAAAGCTAAAATGCAGAGCTGAGTTCATGTAACCAGGAGTGTTGTCTCAGTGTAGGAAAGCAAAGGGTTATTCTGGATGGCTGCTGTGGGAAGGAACCCTAGCAGGTGGCCTCCTCCCTTCTTTTCCAGTCCCATTACCACCCTTTCCTGATACTTGAAAGAACTGTGTGGTAAATCTGGCTGTCTGGTCACTCACTGGGTTTGAGCTGAGTTTCTTTGAGCGAAGTATGAAGGATTTGGTTGGATAAGTAGAATTCAATGTTTGAATGGTATTGACCAAAGCTGTTACTCTGTGGGAGTGCTAGACTTCTGTAGCCTATTTTTTTTTTCTTTTTGCCTAGTTTTATTTTTGTTTAAAGAAAAAGTAATTTGTAAGACTTTTGGCAAGAGTTTCAGGAGTAGAGTAAGCCAAGGCCCCAGTAGCCACAGATCATAGCAAGTTGCATTTAAAGTGCTTACAGTGTCCATTGCTGCCCACAGACTAACGAGTATTCCAGTTAATCATTTAATTGTAAAGTAGGAGTTTGAGAGTCATCGTGTCTTCTTTCATTTGTGGCACCCTTCTATATTTGAAATGGAGAAGCCCATTTCCACAGTCCCTTTCACAACTCTGTTGTTCAACCCCTTTATGGATGCTCTCCAGAGAAACTGCTCTGCACTGAAGTAGTTTTTAATTGAAGTACTCTGAAGTCTGTTCTTTTTCTTTTTTTGTTCCCTAACATTTTTCTGCTGTCATTTTCACCATTTCTTCTAAATCTATAGAAACTTTTTTTTTTATTTGAGCTGTGGAATTTTTTTTTTAATGTGAGGAGTGAAAAGAGAGGATGTGCACTGAGGATGAAGGATAGGTATTGGAATCATCCACTCAGAATGTTTGAATAAATTTGTTTTTAGAGAGTGACTATTTTATGTTAGTAAAGATAGTACTGAAATTCCAAGTAGTGTCTGTTGGCCAGAAATCCAAGGTACTTCTTGCAGTTGTCAGCAAGTGTAAGAGGATTATTTGTTTTGTAATAGTAACAGATGCCAGAGAGCTAAACTTTTTGTAAAATTAGGAACAGTAAACTTTCTGCTGCTGCTTTGAGGTAGATCAGGTAGAATAATATAATGAGAGAGGCTGTTTTTTCCTGCTAATTAATTAATTTGTGATAGCCTGACTATGCAATTAATGATGTTATGATGGGCTTCTGCTTACTGTCAACCTGAAACCTGGCCACACACTTAATTCTTAAAAGTCGCTGAACTGGTATGGGATAACCTGGGGCAAATTTAATAAGAGGTTTTGTTCTCTTAAATCATTTGCTGTATCATACCAACAAAAGTAATACTGAAGTTCCCAGCTAGAATTGGTATCATAGAGATTCCAGCATGCTTTTCAAACTTACTGTGGCCTCTTGTTTTAATAATAGAATTTGCATAAACAAACATGAAACTAAATATAGGAATTTGCTATTATATTTATTTGCATCATTAGCTTCTAATTGGTTCATGATTAAATTATTTCATTATATTTGAGGTAATTGAACTTCGTTTCCCCTTTATAAAGTCCATTATATGGAAAAAATTAACGTGGTATCTAACAAGTCCAAGGGACAGTGTTTTCACAGTTCTTGTTCATGTTATAACTTCCTTGTTGTAAAGACTGTTATTTTTAGCATGGAAGTTTTTTAAAGTCCTTGAAATATAATGCTGGAAACATTTAAAGCTTCTCTTAAAAGGTTTATCCTTCTTTTTTGCATCTGTATCCAGTTATTTTTTGGATTCTTTGCAGGCCTTTAATTTTTAAGTGCCCCCCTCCACGCAGCAGCTGGAGAATGCCCAGTGCCTGGGTGTGTTCTGTGGTGCATGGCCAGGCTGTCCCGCTGGAGCTGGAGGATGGCACAGGGGTGTGTGGGTGGAGAAGAGAGTAATGCTGCAGCTGTTGATTAGTAGCCAGTTTTATGGCTTGAGGATATTGATTTTCAGATTATGCTACATTTGCATTCTCAGTGTTCTTGTGATCATTCAGGCATTCAGTAGCTGTTTTGTCTGTCCAGACATGACTAAGTTGGAAAGATTTAAATGGTCAATGTCCTTCAAGTGGAGACAAGCTCCTCAGTTCTGAGGTCACTGTAAGGAGACAACAAATAAATGCACAGAAGGGCCTTTTGCCTTTTCCATGTAGGCTATTTGACCAAGGTCATCTAAAAGTAAAGGGTTTTCCAAATACATCTGGCACTACTTTTGTGGTGATTATTTGTGCTGGATGGTGAGCTGGGCTGAGAAACATCAGCTGTGTAACAAGACATGGTGATGTCTTGTTGTGGTAACTCAGGCAAGAACCCAAGAATATGAAGAGGTAACTGCAAGATGTCAACTTGGTTTAGGTAAACAGAAGATAATGATCAGAGCTGAGATGTAGGGATGGTCCTAGCACAGTTAGAATCTTGACTCCAGTAATAGTGTTGTTTTCTTGACTTGGACCTTCAGCCAGTGATTAAAGTCATGCAGTTTGCTTCCCTGAGGAGGAAAATCAGATTAAGATCTGGTTTTGTTTGTTTGTGTTTAATCAATATGACTTATTTAAAGGCTTGATGAAATACCATGTTTTTCGGGGCCCGGTTGATTTGAACACTGAGAAAATGGTTTCTTAACTTAGTGGTGTAATTAGGGTTTTTTTACCATAGTTTTTAGTTTGAAAAGCACGGTCTTAGTCCTTAACTGTTGTCACTCTGGCAGCTTTTCTTGATGTGTACCCTCTTGCTGCAACCCTTGTCTGCACCTGGTCCCAATGGTGCAATTCAGAGCTAAGCAGCTGAATGCTTGGGGCCTTTTCACAATGCCATTAATTAGGGTTTGTATGTAGGGAGAGATGAATACAAACTCTCACTTGGAGTTTCAGGCAAGTTCCACATCTTATATAAAGAAGAGGCAACATTTGCTCACTTCCAGTCTGATTGCAGTTTTCTGGTTCCCATGTTTCATAAACCTCAAATCACTTCAGAGTTTCAGAAAACCCTTGATGAGTTACCTCTCTATTATGTAAAAAAGTGCTCTAGAATAGCCGTGTTTTATCAGTTTCCTATGAGAAATTGCTTTCTTCTTGCAACCCAGTGACAGCTTTCTCCATTCTGCATGCCTTTTACTTCAAAGAGCCTCTTGTGTCGTGCTTTGAAGAGTTTGTGGTCCCAAATCATGCAGTACCTAAAAACTTTCAGTCAAAAATGTGTATGAGACTTACAGTAAGTGTCTTTTCATTGCTGNATTTGCTTCAAAAAGTGCTCTAGAATAGCCGTGTTTTATCAGTTTCCTATGAGAAATTGCTTTCTTCTTGCAACCCAGTGACAGCTTTCTCCATTCTGCATGCCTTTTACTTCAAAGAGCCTCTTGTGTCGTGCTTTGAAGAGTTTGTGGTCCCAAATCATGCAGTACCTAAAAACTTTCAGTCAAAAATGTGTATGAGACTTACAGTAAGTGTCTTTTCATTGCTGGCCACCCTCTCCAGTCCCTCGTTCAGTAAGTAACATCTGAACTTGGCTGAGTTCTTCCTGCTGTCCCCAGAAAGACTTGGTACAGCATGGCCTTGGGATATTTGTTGGAAAATTGCTGCATATGTCATGTCATTTCTGCAGCTGCATTTTTTGGGAAAAACATCTGAAAAGCTTCAAGATGCCCTGGTTTCCTTGTTATTATATTGGAAGCTTGCGATCTGCAAATCTTGAAAGGAAATGGCCATCTCTTCCTGGGCATGTTCATTGCCATCTGCCACCAGTTAACTTGCTCTTTAAAGTCTTCCTTTCAACTGAGCTGAGTGGAGGATCTGGACTGAGAGCAGAATTTTCTGTATGATTGGAACTGTGGCTTTTGAAATACCTCAACTCTTTTTTTTTTTTTTCCCCTAAAGTGTAAACCAGCAATTTTTGCAGAACTTTGTAGTGGTAGAGCTTGTTCCCTCTTAAGTAACAATGAAAATTTTGTGCAGTCTTTATCAGGATTTGATTTTAGCACCTCAACAGTTATCAGTGAATATACTTTAAATTTCTGTAATAAATTCCTTCAAGTCTTAGGTATTGGTCCCAGAAGCAACCACGACTCAAATATGGCCACTTCAAAAGCAGAAAAATCTAGTGTGAATTGCATCCACCTATTTATCTATGATAATAGATTATTCTTATCTTTATTTTTTTATAGCCATCAGGCTCTGCTAGTATTTTATTTTCTTCATGAAACAGCATTACAGATTTTTCCCAATTATTTATTTAAAGCCTTGCTTTTGCCTTGCAAGTGCTTTTTTTTCAGTGAGTCTTTGTCCAGTTTCCCCATTATTTCTGTTATTCTGGACTACACAGTGCAGACCCTATTTCTGTCATATAAAGAAGAAAATTTGATCCCTAACAGAGTCCTGTGGCGTGCACCTCTGCAGAAGCGTCTGAACAGTTGAATGGGAGCTGTGGGAGTGCTGCGTTCCTGTACGGTGACTTGTTGATTGTTGGTTTTGGCCAGCTTGTCCTAGGCTGACCAGTGTACATCAGGATTCTCAGAGTGAACAGCTGAGGCTGCAAAGCAGGTTTCAGCCTTTCCCCCACTTTGAAAGAGAGAGTTCTCTGTCTGGAGGAAACAGGCCTGTAATTTCGTAAGTCGTTTGTTCTGCATAGACCATTATCCTGATGGGATTTTTCACACATTTGGTGTGTTTTTTGGTATTGATGACACAATCTGAAATGCATCCCTTTACTCTAGGGCCAGAAGCCTCTCTTTTCTGGGCGCTGTCTCCCCTGGAACTGGGTTTGGTTTTGTCTGACTGCTTTACTCCAGTATCCATTGGCTTTTTAAGGCTAGATGATGCATAAGCTGTACTTTTTCAGCCACCTTAACAATTGAGGCGAGTCAAGTACCTTATGAATGAGTCTTTTTGGCATCACAGGGAATATCTCATCTGGAAAGACAAGCAGCAGGATCAAATTAGTAATGCATACCATTGCTAGTGACTCAAAAGGAAACTGTAGTAATGGTGTTGTAGTTTTTGGTACTGCCTCTGGGTAATTTCTGCTGTCTAGTCAGTTGATTCTGCAAAGAGAGCTCAGGTTATTGCTAGGATGCAGTACTTTAACTGTGACAGAGGGTGTGCTTTCAGACTGCTCTCTTAGGGAGAAGGTATTTTCTTTGATTTGCTTTCCCCAAACAAATCCAAAGCCCACTACAAATTAAGCAGCTGTCACCCTGTCTCTGCCTAAATAGGGGCTCTGTAGTCTCTGTGACACATGGCTATGAAAATTTTGTACCAAGGACGTTTAACTTTCTCTTGTACATAAACTTACAAAAAGAGTGGGGAGGTTGCAGATTTTTAGCATGTTCTAAACATGTTGTTTGAAAGAACAAAACTCTACATTTACTGTGCTTTAGAGACCATAACATGCCCAACAAGTTTGTTTCAAAAAGAAATTCACAGCAATTTTGAAGGTAACCTGGGTGACTCGTACTGGTTGTGCTTTTCTTGTCGGGCCAACCAGACTTGTCCAGCAGGTCTTCCAGCGTAGCAAACCACAGTTTTGTAAGGATTCATCCTGGTTCAACTGGTGCTTGCTGCCCCATCATGCCATCGTTTGATAGTCCTGATTGTGCTGGCTTGCCCCTTCTATTTTTTTCATCAGCAGAGATTGTCCCATGATATTGCAGTGACTCTCTTCTGCTTTTCAAGTATAAGAGCAACTTAGGTAACTGTTTAGATAAATATCTTGCATAAAGATAATAAGGGAAATAATTGGGGCCTTCTCCAATTATTACATGTTGGGGTATTTTGTTTACTTGTTATTACTCTAAGTTTTGTGTTTGAGTAGGCGTCAGCTAGCTGCATCTGAGTATTAAGTAGTAATTTCAATATCTTGGTGGTCAAGTAACTTAAAGTAGCTCAGTTTCAGTCTTGCTGCTTACATGTGTTATGTGTGTCATGCAGACAAAACAGACTCAATAGAGGAGTTTACTTTTCCATAATATAGCTAAAGATAAAAATATCTAAATGAAGATCTTCAGATGAAGAGATCAAGACTTCCTAGCAGTGAACACAGTGGCTTGTTCTGGCTAAAATGCATTGTTGCCTCAGGCTTCTGGGGTTGGTCCCGCTTTTTTGCCTGAGTTTGATGATCCCAGATGAATCATACTCTGCTTCTTTCATATTAAGATTTGAACTGTCTTTCAGATTTATGTCTTTGCTGCAGTTCTGCAGCAGTAAGACAGAAAAATGTTGCCACTTTTTATTTGCAACATGTGCTTTGTGATTGTAAAAGCTGTTCCTTCTCATGGTGTGGGATGAAGTTGTAGGTTTTGTTGTAGCTGTACATATCCACTAAGAGTTCTGTTAACACTGTGTTTTTCCTCCTGGTATCAGGCTATCAGAGTTGTTTAGGTTGGAAAGGACTTCTAGGATCATATAGCTGAACCCCTCGCTCAAAGCAAGGCCATTTAGAACAGGTTGCACAGGTTCATGCCCTGTCAGAGTTTGAACCGCTCCAAGGATGGACATTTCACAACCTCATTGTGCAACCTGGAAACATACCATAGTAAAATGTTCTGGTGGTTTGGTTGTTGGGGTGGTTTTTTTTGCCTTTTGTTGAAGTGGGATATCCTTTATTTTTTTAATTTGTCCCTATTACTCTCAACCTGTCACTGGACACTGCAGGGAAGAGTCTGGCTAAGTCATCTTTACACCTCTCGCTGTGCCCCCATCAGGAACTGACACACGGGTACAATTTTTCTTCTGAAGCCTTTTTTCTTCAGACTGAACAGTCCCAGCTCCCTCAGCCTCTCCTATGAAAGATGCTCTGGTCCCTTAATGATCTCAGTGGCTCTTTGTTGTGGTTTAACCCCAGCCACCCCCCAGGCCCCACACAGCTGCTGGGTCGCTCCTCTGCCAGCAGGATCTGGCAGAGAATTGAAAGTAAAAGTGAGAAAACCCATGGGTTGAAGCAAAGGCAGTTTAGTAGGAAAAGCAAAAGCTGGGCACACAAGCAAAGCACACCAAGGAAGTCTTTCTCTACTTCCCCATGGCAGACAGGGGTTTGGCCATTCGTGGGAAAGCAGGGCTCCATCGAGCGAGTGTTGGCTTGGGAAGACAAGCACCATTGCTCCAAACATCCTGCTCCTTCCCTCTTCCCCCCGCTTTATATACTGAGCATGAAGTCATATGGTGTTTTCTGACTTGAATCCAGGAGGGAACAAGTTCTCCAGCTCATGCAGCAGATGGGTATTTTTCATAAGATAACAGTAGTTTTTAAAGGGAAGATAAAGACAAAAGCACCGTAGCACTTTTATTCCTGCCTGTTAGTGTTTGCTGAGTCAGACCTGTTTGTCAGCTCTGTTCCTGCTTAGGGGCACAGCAGTAGTGATGAGGCAGATGAGTGTGGGTAAAGTACTGTAGCAACCTGCTGGGATCAAGTTATTAAAAATACAGAGCCTCAGCCAACTGTTATTTGCTTGAAAGGGTCATAAGGGTAACAATAATAGGAAGCTTTGTATTTGTAGCATATTTTCCTTACCCAGCAGCACTGGTATGTTTTTTTTTTCCAAAGAAAGCCAACACTCTTTCCTCCTCTCTTGCTCATCTGTAGTACTTAACCTTTTGAAAAAAACGATGCTGGAAATGTTGTAGTGGGGTTGTATTCCAGAATTGCTGCTTTCAAAGTAACTTTTAATTCTAGAAAAGCCAGGCTGTTTTTCATAAAGCAGTCTTACAGATAAGTTTTCTTTGAGATTAGGATATGTTTTGCATTGTAACCNTAGGATATGTTTTGCATTGTCACCATAGTTAAATTCCTGTAGTTTCAAAATACAGTACACTGAAAAGGATTTCTAAGATATCATCTTAGGGTAGTCTAATATCAAATCTGCCTCTTGTTAGAAGTAGACATCAGTGTTACGGGTGAAACACTGAAAATTTGAATCTTGCATTTTAAAACAATGGAAAAGTATTATGTGGATTCAGTATTTAAAGTCATATACTTAACAGCTGAGAATCCTTATTCACTTGTAAAAATTATTCCTGTGGATAAAGAGACTGAAGTACAGGACCCACAGCCTTGTCTGACAACAGGTGTTCAGCATGTGCTGACCTCTGTGATTATAGAGAGTCTGTGATGTTTCCATCATTGCCAGTGACCTTGGACTTGAATCA
>VZUA01012440.1:57966-69523 GCA_013401035.1 Horornis vulcanius | reverse complement strand
TGAAGTGGTGGCAGTCAATCTGAAGTGTTTTTACTGTTGGCCCGGGTCCACCTGCCTTTTAGGACCTTGGTGACAGTGTGCTACTAACTAGGTAATTTTTGTGTGCGTACTTTAAAACTTGTCAGGATAGTTTTCAGCTTTTAGGCCTGATCATTTGATTGCAGTGTCCCTTAATAACCTTTATTGTGCTGATTTTTTTATTTGGAAATATTCTTTAATGCCGAGAAAACTTGGCAGACTACCCCGTTGTTTTGCTTCTCCTTCTAGACTTCAAACAAACTATTTTTTTCTCCTGGTCATTATAACATCTGCAGTATGTAAGGTATTAGAGCAATAGGATATTAGTTCATGAGTGCATTGATGTTCTTCTGGGTGGTTAATGTATTTTATCTGTCAGTGGGGAGGAATGTGCTGTTCAGCTCGCTCCTTCTGCGAGTGCTCTGACTCAGGAGTGTGAGGTACTTCAAAAGGATTTCAGCACTCCGTCTCCTTCTTCAGTCCTGCAGTTGCATTTCCAAGAATAGAAGCAGCAAAACAGACAGCGGAGTTCCTTCTCAGCTGCTACAGTTCATTACCACTGTAGTCATGAAAGCTGACATCAGTGGCAATCTTCACATCTCAGAGTTCCCATTTACCTGTGTGGCTACAAACACTCCTTGGGAGCAGGAACCACCATCTACAGTTGGGCTTCCAGTTTGGATGATCAGAACTATGAGCTATGGGACTTGGGTGCCTCTACATTTCAAGCAGAGTTGTGGGAGCAGCATAAAATAACTGAGACATCCAGAAAATGTGGAGGGTGTGTCCAGTGCAAGACAAGTGTTCTTGTAATACTTAAGATCTACTGGAACTCTTCCTTAAATATCTGCTGTGATCATAGCTTGTGTATTCTGACTGTATCTGTTAATTTTAAAAGTTTTCTCATCATATAAACTATTTGCCTAATACAACTGTGAAATGCTGAAGCTCTTGAAATGGTATTGCTTAAGTCAGTGGAAGAAGTTTGCTTTCTTGAAGGTGAGCTAAGGTTTTGCTTTTGTTTTATTGATTCTCTTTTGCACATGGGTAAAAGGAGCCCTCCTTCAGCCACAAGCGTCATCTCTTGTGCCAGTGAATTATAGAATTCAAGTAAACAGTACCCATGAGGTCTTGAACGTGCACTCCAGGAAAATTAAGTCAGTATTCAAAAGCAGTTATTGCTAGAGCCTGTTTCCAAAAGGAACAGCTGAGCTTTAGGAAAACACGGTTCTTGGGTTGGTTAGAAAGGTGATGGAGCCAGGGTGTCTCTGTTGTAATTGTCTCCTGGTTTTAACACTTCAGACTGTTGGTTAATTGAGGTAAGAGGGTGGGTTGACTTTGGGGATAAATATTGTGACCACTAAAGTGCTCTTGTGCACAGAGCAAATCTGATTTTAAACTACAGAAGAAGGGAATGGAAGCTAATAACTGAGAGCAAAAAGAAATTTGTGTTGTTTCGTACGAGGAAGCACAGAGGTGTCCAAAATGGTTGGTGACAAAAAACCAGAGATGGGCATATTAAAATCAGCCTTTAAAAGTGAACATATATGGTAGGAATATTGTAGGAATAACCTCCCTTTATCTGCAGCCTTCCCTTCCCCAGCTGCTGTTCCTACTCTGAGTTTTCTATTTCAAGTGTTTTTCTTCATGGAAATAAAGGAAAAATTGTCAATGCAGTTGGTTTATCATAAAATTCTGAATCAAGTTATTTATAAAGGATGCTCTTTTTGTTAGGAAAATCTGGTTTGAAGTTACATATTTACAACCTAAAGATACAGATATTGTGATAGTCTTGAAATCAACAACACTTCTGTTAGGAAGGGTACATTCTTTAATAGAAGAAGGACGGTATGTTATGTGAAGCCATGTTTAATGAGATGACATGGTATGTATGTTCTTTCTGTCCTTTCCTGTGCTGTATTTTTATTCATCATCTGTACCTCTTGTGTGTTACTAAAGCAAGACATGAAGTCTTCTTTGGCTGTAGGAATTTTGGAAGGAGTGGGTGGGATAGGAGGAGCTGGTTTTCTCTTTCCAGTAGTACATGAATGATTTTATATAGGTGTTTTTAAATCCCTTCTGACCCTAAAATAAATGCTTAGTGGGTATAAAAGACTAACTGTATGATAATTAGCTTTGTCCATTGTTTGTTTTCCTTTTTTTTCACTGTAGACAACCAATTCTCAGAGATAGATACCTTAACCTTTTTGTGAAGGATAAAAAAGCATCTAAGTAGTATTTAACCTCTGGCATCACTTCTGGGATTTTGTAAGGCCAGCTATTGAAGAGTCCTATCTAATGAGAGACAAATGAGCTGAACAAGTACGTGGTTACTCCAGTTGAAATATGCTTTGACGAGTCATTTGTGAATAACAGTAAAGGAGGATTGCAACTTGCCAGACATAAATGCTTGAGTAAGAGGGGGAAATGTTTAAAACATAGAAACCTGGTTGTCAGGCATTAGTCACTGCTGAATACCTAACAGTAACATTCTTTCTTCTAGATAGCAGGGTGGCTTTTGAGGAAGGCTGTTCCTCAGTATGCTGTTTATTTGTTGCTGGAGGTTGCCAAGCGATGGACTAAAGGTGGTTCTGTTAATTTCTAAGAGTTGCCAGTCTGCAGCTTCTTGGAACAAGTTTTCATGAAGTCTTGTGGCATGGATGCAAGTGATCAGAAGAGGAAATAAACTAAGGATGGCTCTGAAAAGGCAGGGTGCCGTACCTGGGGAGAAATAACCCTGTGCACCGGCAGCACAGTCTGGGAGCTGACGTGCTGGAAAGCAGCTGTGCCAGGAATGACCTGGAGGTCCTGGTGGACAGCAAGCTGTCCTTGAGCCAGCAGTGCCCTTGTGCCAAGAGGGCAAATAGTGAACTGGGGTGTGTTAGGAAGAGCATTGCCAGCAGGTTGAGGGTGGTGATCCTGCCCCTCAGTTCTGCTCTAGTGAGGCCACATCTGGAGGGCTGTGTTCTGGGCTCCTCAGTACAAGAGAGACATGGAGCTCTGCAAAGTGGAGGTCTCCAGTCCCTGGAGCATCTCTCTTCAGAGGAGAAGATCTGAGAGGGGACCTCATCAATCTACTTAGGTTTCTGAAGGGGGATGTCAGAGGATGGAGCAGGCTCTGCTCAGTGGTGCCAGGCAATAGGACAAGGGCAATGTGCAGAAACCGAAGCACAGGAAATTCCACCTGAATATGAGGAAGAAATATTTTCTTGATGTTCTGCATCTTGGACTTCTTTTTATAAAAGAATAAATATTTGTCTTGGGGCTCATGTTACTAATTGCAAGTAAACTTGTTTTCATTCTTTTCTGGTAAAACCTTTTGCTCACAAGTCACAAGCTAACAGCTAAGTCACTTCTGTCTTGCCACATTAAAATGATTTCCTACTCCCTCCCTTTATGTTATTTTACTATGCTAAATTGCATTTGCAGAAATCTAACTATTGTCAGGCTTTAGACACAGAACTGCTGTCTTTAAAAAATGTGCTCTGGCAGTAGAAAGAAGCTGTGGAGGAAATTTTGCTGGAACTCAGGCCCCCGAGTGACAAATATTTGTCTTTGAGCTGTTTTTTGTCTTCTTAGAGTGGAGCAAAGCAGTGTTTGTTGGTTCTGCTGCCATGCAGCTGAGGTTTTGATTTCAATGTTTCCAACTGCAGTGGAGGAATGTAATAGTGCAAGTATTTCTTAAAGCAAAAGGTTCTCTCCTTTGCGTGGGGAGAAGATTTGAGGTAAGCATTTATTCTCCCCACTGAATTTAAAGGAACACCATGGACTTAAAATTCTAGAGACTTGAGGGTATGTTTTTTTTTCTTCCTTAAAAAACTGTAATGGCAGTGGTTTTTCTGCACACTTCTGTGGTTTGCTGTTCTCTTTTCAGTGCAGAAATGCTCTGTGAAGGACTTGCACGAAGTGATTCTTTTCTCCCCGATAATCAGGTCAATCAATTGGCCATAAAGCGTTATTAAGCACAAGAGACAGCGTGATTGCCTGAGGAGGAAAGACAGAGGGGGAAGAAGCTAGAGAAGGCCAGCTGATGCACTGGGATTTAATAACCCACTACCTGTCAGCTGAGTCACAGAGGATGAGCTGGTTGGTTAATAGGTAAAATGAGTGGAGTAAATCAGTTGAAGAATTAAATCAGACTTCATTTTTCTTCACCTTGCATTTGGAATGGGATCACAGAGCCCACCTTTTTTGTATTTCTCAGCTGAAACCTGTTAGTGCGTTGTGAGCTGCTTGTTTGTTTTATACCCTCTTATATTTAACAATAATAGGTAAAATGGGTAACGAGAGAAGTTTCTTTTTCCCTGTATTTGATTGGGCCTATCTGAAAGTTTCAAAGTCAGATATTAGTCTTCACCTAGTATGTTAAAAGTGTACTTTTTTATAGCAAATTAAGCTTCATAAGTTCTTCTCTTTAGTTGTTTTCAATTGTATGCTGCTTCTCTTGTCTTGTATTTTTCAGTCATGACCTTTACTTTAATCCATTGAAAAGTTAGATCTCTGAATCCTTTTTTAAGAGCTTAATTTTAAACTGTTCTACAGTTAAAATTATTAGTATTAAATTGCTGTGTTCCAGGAAAATACTTGTAGTAAAGCAATGCATTTATTTTGTCTGGGTGATCTGCAAATAAAATTTTTTATTTGGAAACAGTTAGCTACTTGTGAGAAATGTGATTTTGTAGATACTTGATATATTTAGTACTTAGTTGTTATTACTTTTAGAAAGCCACAGTTCAGTAAGACCATTGTATATTGGCTGCTTAGTAGAAACACTGAAGTAATGATTTCAAGGTTGTTAGGTGATTGTTTCACTTCCCTTTAAAACAATTCTCATTTCATCTTAGTTTCTTGCTCTGTGGGATCCTGCCATGTGAGATATGTGAAATACGTGATAAGGAAGGTGCGCGGTCAATTACAACTGCCATAGCCAAGTGTTTTCCAGCTTTCATGGAGATACAGAGGACTTTGCAGGGAATTTGTACATAGTGAGGAGGAGGGATAAAGGAGACCTTCCAAGTTCATGGTGAGAAAAATCAGGAGAAATCTGGCTTAGCTTTCCCAGGGAAAGGAGATTGAACATTATGGAATGAGTAGTCCTCTTCACCGTCATATCTCTAGTCTGATTTTCTTGTGACCAAATACGTAATTTTATTTTTTTTATTTTGTATTCAAGTCTCTACTAATTTTGGAGCTTTAGAAAGTAACAAAGTGGCAATTTTTGAAAGTGTGATGCTATTCGATTTCTTCTGGGACAGGGAAGCATAGATTAGTGCATAACCTATTACCTTTGCAGCAGTTAAACCACCTATTAAAAGACAGATAGTAAAGTAATTGACCTGTGCTGAGAGTTTTTCACTGCCTGAAGAACTTTTAACAGTACGAAAGAGTCAGTAGTGCAGGTGAAATATTTCCTTTGTTGTCAGAACTGAAAAGGATAGCCAGTAGGAACCACTTAAGGTACAGAACACAGAAAAGGTTATATCCTACATGCACAGGCAATGCATCTTATTTTTCTTTTGGAACTTCAGAGAGCTCTTCTGCCTGCCCATCCTTTGCCTTTACCCTACAGTGCAGTGTCCATCCCTCTCACTTGAAGAACGACAGACTTTACTCACTTGTCTCTGCCCCAATAGCAGCACTAGACATGTTCTGGTCTTTAGTTTACAGCACACATTTCCTAGTTTCCCATCCTGTGTTCTTTGGGAGACAGTCTTCTCTTTCTCCACTTAGTTACTTCATGATGATGGAACTTTCAATTTTAACCCCTCTTTCTTATCTCAGCATGGTTTTGATAGTCAGTGTAAGTGTTGGATAATAAACAACTGAATAGTTCCTCTGACATCTTTCTTGCCACTGGAGCATCTGGTCTCTGGTCTACAAAATATTGACTAATAGAATCTGTCATCTGAGCAGCGTTTTCTGAACCCACTTCCTTGCCTATAGCTAACTCATTTAGCTTTGAATGAATGAGTTTGTTTAATGTAGCATTTTAAACCTAGTGATCCAAATACAGATTTTTTGGGGGGTTTGTTTTTACTGGAGTAGAATGATAACAGTGAGTGTAGGAACGAAAAAACTTGCTAAGTTAAAGAAAAGCAAACAAGCCCAGCCAGCAAAACCCACTGTTGACAATATAATTTTCTTTTTAATCTAATGAGGTGAGATAGATGAATATGAAAGCTGGGTCAAAAGGCTTATGTAATTTTCAGATCCTAAATATAGAATGGTGTAATGACACAAAAAGATCAATCTCTGTGCACATGTTCTGGTATTTTTGTTTTGTTCTTATTCTGCGCATGCAATTTCAAACTAAGCTGGATACCCCCCGCTTGGAAAAACAGTCTTGCTAATATTCCTGCCCTATGCTATGTGCCAATTTAAATTGGCATGTAGCATGTAGGTTTCTTTATGATTATAGTCTGGGTGTGGGGTCGTTTTGCTTTCTTTTGTTGATAGAAAAATTTCCGTGTGCTCATTGTTAAATTTACCTTTTTTATTTTTTTTTTATTTTTAATAGTAGTGGAATGGGGTGATGATGTTAAAGCAGTGTCAGAAGATGAAGCCATGGTGCTGGTGAACCACCAAGCGACGGGTGACGTCTGCACTCTGATGATGTGCCTTCAGGATAAAGGCACGGTAGGCTGCATCCGGGGCAGGGGGTGGCTGCTGTGTGTCCTGTGTTCCCTCGGGACTGCTCTCATGCCTGTGTGGCCCTAATGCTCACTTTGGGCTGGTAACCCACCAGATCATCTCAGGAGGGAGCTGTTTGTTTGGCTGTGGTCCTGTGTGACAGCCAGTAGCTTGGAGCGGGTGTAGGCCCTGCAGGTTGTCTTTGGAGAAGGTCAGGTGTGAGCTGAGTCACTGTGTGTGCAGTCAGGGCTAGCGCAGAGGGAAGCAGATCTCCTCACAGGTTATCATGTACTTGACTTTCCTCTCACCTCATGCCCTTGTGCAACTCAAGCCCAGTTTGCTCAGACCAACACAGGTCTAGCTTCTTGGTTATGACTTTATTCCAGCATGGAATTTTTCTCAAAGTTAGAGCAAGCTGTGTATGGGATTTTGGTAGGTGTGAGGGCATGCTGAAGTTAAACTACCTAGCTAAGGTCAGAATTGCTTGAGCTCTTGCTTCACAAGCCCTTAAGCATTTCTCAGTGAGAAGTGTAACTAATGTTAATTGTTTCATGAATTGTTGTTCAGAAAATTCATATCTAAGGAGTGGAAACCAGAGTAGAGGATCTAAACAGGAGATCACATTTATGTACAAATCAGGAAGGAGGGTATGTCTGCATGATGAGGTTACAAAGGGTGGGAGGCATACCTGTCAAGCTGAACAGATGCAGCAGGAGTATCTGTCTTAGTGCTGTCTTCTTCTTTCTTCAAGTGTCTTAGTGTTGCTTCCTGCATCATACCCTGAAGAAACAAGAAAACAAGAACTGCTTTTTGTTGCATCTGTACAATTTGTAACTGGCACTGTTTTTCTTAGAGCAAATTTATGCAGTTATGGGTACACTTAACTTTATCGGTGATTTACTATTTTTTAGAACATTTTCAAGATCTTGCTTATGGCAGCAAAGCTGATTAAAAAAAAACAATAAAAAATACCTTTTAAAGAACCTAACCTTACAAAGTATGAAAATGCTACTCAAGATAGAGCAGAGACTTTTCTTTCTGCTCTAGCCTAGAGCAGGCTGTTTTAAAAGTACTTCTGATTGCTTTCATTTCTTTTGGAGTTGAGGGAATTGGGTATATATGGTGTTCTGTGCTGTACCCAAATGAGTAGAGTGACAGAATAAACTCCTTAATTCGCTTCACCAAAATTGTACATAGGACAGTCTTGTGGTACAGATGTGACTATGAGGGTGTAGTCCTGTGGGTACCTATGGCATATGATATTGACCACTAGTTTATAGGTATAAATCTAAGTCATGTTTATCCCATTTGACCCTACAGCTTAAATGCTTGTCAAGACAGAGTAAGTTGCAGTGGATGTAGGAGATGCTAAAAATGGAGGAAGGCACTCACATCACAAATCATCTTCCACAAATCATGGAAATTATTAGGTTTGCATGCTTTCAGAAAAGCAGGAAATCCCTAAAATCCCTATTTTTCCCTTAAGTAGTTGCAGTCATTGCTCTTGGAATGTACACATTCAGAGCTTAGTATGGTTTTGATGCTTTTAGCTAATTAAGAAATAGAACAGTATGAGTTCAATACATGGTTAAAATACAGTGTAAGTAGTACAAGTGGCTGAAAATAACAAGAAAAATCAGGATAGTTTCTTTGTTAGAACTTGCTGGATCAGGTGCTTAAATAGCGTGCTCCCTATTTCTGAAGAGAATTGTCTTTGGTTAGTGTGACTGTTAAAGTACTGGAGGAAAAAATAAACTTACCTGTCCAGAGATAATCATTATACAGTATGCAAATGCTTGAATTAGTCAGCTTTCCTTAAATCCTGTTTAAACTTAACAAGGAGTCCTTCACAAACTTGATACTCATCTGTCAGCAAGATTGTAATTTTCAAGATTTTTTTTTTTGTTGTTGTTGAGGGAGGGTTAAGCTTGTGCTAGTCCAGAATTTCTTTTGCTTGCTTTTGTCAGTCAGTACAGACTGAAATCAGATGTAATCTGCAAGCACATAAAGTTTAAAGCTGCTTTGAAAAAAACGTTCATTTAAGATGAAGAAGTGTTCAATTGAAAGATCTGGATTTTTCTGTGTAGTGAGGCAAACTCATGGGACAGTCTTGCAACTTGACAGTGTTTCCCAAGGGTGGTGTCAGGAACCATGATGGTATTTTTTTCTAGTTTTTATAGATACTTCTGTATCAGTGAGAGTGTAGCCTATATGTTTTAAGTAAATTTAATCTCACAAAGCAGTAAGATAGAATACATGTGCTGAGATATTTCTGGTTTTTTTTATATTTACTTACAGGAATGAGAAAATAATGATCTCTTATTAGAGAAGTGGAACTTTAGCTAAAAATTAGAATGTCAGTGGAAGGACTTGATTGGCATTGTTTGATTAATACACTATACCATAATATAAGCCAAACAGCAAAGTTTTAGGTGAACCAGAAGTGACTTTATACTTTTATTAAAGTTTGAGTAATTGTTCCAATTTTTTTGTGAAAGTAAGAGTTAAAATAATTCAGTAAGTAAGTTGGGATCTCATAAGTATTGAAGGTTATGTGTTTAACCTTTAAAGAAGTCGTTAAAATGCTGCTATTGCTGCATTCTGACTGGATTAGGACTGATAAATATGGGGGTTTATTTCTGATTTGGAACAGAAAGCAGTGCCAGGAAGGGTGCAGCGGAGACAGAAGTGCAGCTGGCAATGGTTTGCATGCAGATTTCAAGTTGTGCTTTCTCAGGTTTCATTGTTAAGTTAGAGGTGCTTGAAAGATGAAAGTCAGTCTATCCAGGTTGCTTTGTTACGAAATCTGTGGAAACTGAAGTCAAAGTGGGCCTGTGAATAGGAGGCACCTAGTTGTTTTTTTTTTTAATATAGTTGGTGAAAGCTTTTTCTAGCTTCTGAACATACTTAACCAGGAAGCTTGAAAAGGACCTGAAGTGGCATCCAAAAGTTCTTTGAAGCTATCAACAACTATGAATTTTTGTTCAAAACACTTCTGAATGTTTTTGTTTAAACCTCCTTGAAATATGAGTTATAATAGGCTCATCTCATAAGTGTTGTTTCATTCCTGAGGATAGTAAATAGAGGTAACTCTTCACTACATGGAAGAGTTACCGACAAAATTTTGCAGTGTCCTCTGTTCTGCCCTTGGTAGCAGAATAAAATGAATATCTACTAAGCTGATTTGCCTTTTGATTGCAGACAAGGTAACTGTGTCCTATTCTTTGAACTGTTTTTTTGATTTGGTATGTTAGTATGTGTATATATTAATTCATATATAAAAATACCTTTTCTTTGTACTTGTTACTACTGCCTAGGCTTACAGGCAGATCTGTGATCACTGAGCTCTGAAGTTTGTCCCTTTGTAGCCCACACACAGCAGACTGTGCATGTCTTAGTTATAATTTGCATGTCACTTATCTTTGACAAAATCTCACCACTGCTCAGAAAGACTGAGGGAGCTCTGGGATGTTAGTTAGAAGCCCTGTGTCACCTAAAGCAAGGTGAGATGGACTTCAGACTCTGAAGAGCAGTGATCAACTTGCAGGATAAATCTAACATTATCTAAAGAAAAAGACAGTACCAAGTGGTATGGTTGGGGAGAAGCAGTAAACTGCTGGGCAAGAGTTCCTCATTCAGGATTGCCATAAAGTATTTGGGACCAGTGTTAACTCCTCAAAAGACACATCTTCTTTCCAGCAAAGGAAAGTATTAAGCTTGTTTATCTCCTCCAGTAAGATAGATTATGTTGGTTTAACTTCTTCTTGAAACAACAGAACAATAGTTGTCAAAATGCCAAAGTAGTAGATGAACACTGGCAGGCCTGAGTACACCTGCAGGCTAAATCATCATTAGTGAAATTTAGGAGGTGTTTTTATCAAAGGATGTGGTTCCCTACACCAGCCTGTCACCTTTGGGTGATGCCTGGGTATGAGCTCATTGTAGTGCCTTGAAGAGCAGTAGCACCTCTGAGTGATGCTTTTTTTAGCTCTTGTCCTTAGGGCACACCTTTTCTTTCTTGTTTTTTTTTTCCATAAAGCTTTTTAATTTACTGAGATGGAAAGAATGTTAATGTCTGCAGAGAAGAATTTGGCTTTAAGATCCTCACTTTTATTTAACACAGGCCTGGAGATAGCTGTAGGATAAATGATTTCACCAATATTAGTCTCAAGTAAGGAATTGTATCTAGGAACTAATTTTTCTTTTGTCACTCACAAATGCGTTGTGTGTCTTTGGTCCTTTGAATGTGTAGCATCTAATAAGGAATGCCACTGGCAGACAGGAAGGGATACTAGCATGTTATCTTTATTTCTTAGGCTGCTTTCTTTTGTGTTTTCCTCAAAGTGCGTGAGAAAGATGCAGTGCAGAAGATGCTTGAATGATCATCTGACCACCAGAGCAATGTCACAGTCCTTCATATTCCTTTTTGATGGTGGTAAATGGAAGAGTACTGTCTTACATGACTTCAGGTTCACTGAACTCGCAGCAGTTGTGGTGTGGCTTCATAACACAGGGAAAATTGGGATCATGTAAGACACCCTGGATTTTCCAGTTTTGGAGAACCAGTTCCTACCCCTCTCAAAAACTTCATGTAGGAGAGGTAGAGGAAAAAGACCTTGTGAGAACAGAAGCTTTTTCCCTTCTGTTGTTTACTTTGTTGGGAGTGGTTCTCCTATTTGAAATCTCAAAGGACTGTACAGGTCAAGTAGCTGCCTTCACTGTCCTGTAAGAAGCAATGGTCAAATGAATCAATTGGCTCAACCTCTTTTTTTGCCTTCCCACTGTGCTGCTAGATTGGGACAAGCAGCAGGATTTTATTAAATTCTCAGAGATACATGTGGCTGCTCTTCCATGGCTAATATTGTAGAACTGTATATTACATAAAAAAAAGGCAGGTGTTTAATCCTAC
>VZUA01012440.1:15099-28406 GCA_013401035.1 Horornis vulcanius | reverse complement strand
GTGAAAAACTTGTATTGGCAAGTTCTTGATTTCTCTGAACTCTTCAGCAAGGTAACCTTGGAGCCCACAGTAACACAAGTGAGATTACATTTAGCAGGACAAAAACACTCGGGGACCAATTAAGGAAAAACCCCAACCATAAACTAGGAGCAGTTGGAAATGAGTGATGGTGTACTGAAGTCATCGTGCTCCTCATTCCCTGTGCTCAGAAACCAGGCGGTGTGAGGTGACAAAAAAAGTAAGGAATGGCATCCCTGATGCTATGGAAACACTTTGTTGTACCAGATCTGGAAATCCTGTGTACAGGTCCATTATCCCTGTCAAGGAATACAAACTGAACTGGAAAGAGGGACAGATAATGGGAGCAAAGATTAAGGGGAAGGTGGAGTAGTTTCTGTGAAGGACAATTTAAAGTACTTGGCTTGTCTCAGCTGGGAAAGGGAAGGGTCAAAGATGGCTTGGAAGAGGGGGAAGATACAGCTCTCTGTACCTACCAGGGAAAAAGGGAAGATGTTTAAACCAGAAGTCAGTGTTGGCACAGAAAAACAAATGGACCATGGAAGAACAAATCCAGCGTAGAATGGACAGATAGAAGCTTAGCTGTGAGTTACTGAGGAATAATGATGTGGCAAATCTGCCCAAGTGTGAAATACCTGTCAGGGAGAGGTGGATGGAGCTCATCAACAGTGTTTTTAGGCTTTTCCTTTGTTTGCTTTGGGTTTGGTGGGGCTTTTTTTGGTGTTTTTTGGGGGTGTTTTTTTTTTTAATTAAGAGCATTCAGGCAGGAAGAAAAGCTTTGTCTCAAATGCTTGATTGCAGTTCCTCCAGTGATTGCAAATGTGAAGCACAGAGATAAGCTTCTGATGGTATCTAATTGCCCAAATTGTGTGGTTCCCAAGATTAAAAATTGACATTGCTGCGTCTTTACTCTTTGAATCATTAATTTCATGTTCTTCTGAGAGAAGCTGAGACTCCATAATGCTGCAGCAAGTACATCATCTTCTCTGGTATATTCAGAGTTTTATATTCCCAGTTCAGGATTAAGAACAACAAAAATGCTTTGTATCATCATGTCTTTGTACATCTCAGTACAATGTAACACAGATGATTTAATATGCTGATGTAAATATATGCAAATAGTTTGCTTATAATCATAAAGCTCTGATGTATCAGACCCATTTAATTTTGTGTTGCAAGTCAGAAGTCAAAGTATGGAAAAACCAAATTTTATTGTCAGATGAATCTCTTCCAGTCTTTCTCATGTAAGGAAGGATTTCAGTAAAGAATTTCTGGAATACTCCATGGCAAATTATGTTTCCTTAGTCAGTATGACTGAGTGTTCAAACCATATGTGGAAATTGTTCTTTAAAGAAAGTGTGTTGTGTGTGTGTGTTTACACTTTCAAGAGGAGCCTCAAAACTCTATGTGTTGCTTCTTCACAGTATACAGTATCACCACCAAGCAGCTGTAGAGTTTAATATGGAATCTGTTCAATTTGATCATGGAGATCTTCAAAAAAACAACTTTTTTGACAATTAAATCTCTCTGCAAAGGCTGAGTACAGTGATAGGAGCTTCTAAGGAATGCTTTCAGGCTTATGCTTAAAGTTTATAAGGAAATTAAAATTGTTCTTATTAAGATAAGGGATTGTGTTTTGGTTTGGGGTTTTTTGTTCTCTTGAAGGCTTCTGGAGAATATTTCATAAATTTGACAGCATTAGAGCACAGAGCAATACCCAGTTAATTGTTTGGGGGCACCATTGCTGGAACAAGCAGTGGTGGTGAAGAATTGTGCATAAAGGCTGTCATTCCTGTGCAAAGTATTAAATGTGTTTTATTTTCTCTTGCAGGAGCTTTTCCACCACCCCAGGGTCAGACAAAAGCGATTTCTCGGGAGATGACCCTCAGTAACCTGTGGCTGGTTGCCATACAATCATTTGCATTTTTGTCAGGAGGGATGTGGTACTGCCTCTTTCAGTATTTGTACCATTGCCTATTTTAAAAGTGGAATGGGACCTAAGGACACAATGGGAATACAGGCTCTTGCAAATGAGTATCATGTTGTATGTGCAAATGTGAATATTCAAGAGTAAAGGAAAATACTGGATGGACTTTTACCTCTCTTTGGGGGAATTTTAAACTCCACTAAAAGTGAAGATCAGTAACATAGTGACCTGATGATGTATTATTTTAAAAATTGTCTGTATTTTTAAAAATGTATACTCTCACCCACACTTAAGCAAATTCAGCATTTGGACAAAAGGTGCAATCGTACAACCACCGTAGAAGAATGTCTGTGACAAGAAAGCTTTGTCACCACAAGTATTTCTTGGCATTGTAGTTAGAGCTCAGAAAATTCAGCAACTTGTCTCTTCAGTAGTGTGTACAGCATTGGTGTGGTAGAGATTCCTCATTTGCACAACGTGTACTTTATTGCAGCTCATTGTGCTGGAGTCAGAGATCTTCGACAGATCTGCTGGAGGTGTCTTTGTGGCTACGCAGTCAGCAGTTGTTGTACCAGACACATCGATCTAAACCCAACACCCAAATAAGATCAGTGTCAGGTCTGTCCTGTGAGGAACTGGTCCTCCAACAAGCATTGCAGCATCACAGTGTGATTAAAAGCTGTCCACGTGGGATGAATCAGCCCATCCCTGCTGTGGTCTTGCCATCAGCTCTCCAAGTTCCATGTGCTACCAGTGTCTCGTGTTATAGGGAAACTTGGAAAATACAAAGTCACTCGGTTAAATTCTCTTTTTGTTCAGAATGCAGCTCAACCCTCATCATCAGTTTTGCAAATGCACTTTCAAAGGTGAAAAGTCAGTGAAGGAAAGACATGAAACTTAGGGAACAGAGGGAAGCTTTGTCACGCGTTGGAAGGCAGAGCAATTCTAGCTGTTTCTGAAGGTCTGCTGGTGCTGCTGGTGATTTTTAGCCACCTTTGTATTTTGTATACTGCAGTCCAACCAAGGTGACCTTGGAGTGGTTTATAGAGGCCTTTTTCTCCCCGTTAGTTGCAACAGTGCTAAATATACTTGTGGGAGAGTTTAAATAATTCAATGCCAACCATCTTAATGTTTTGCTAAGGAGTAATAGAAGAAAAACTAGTTTCATAAAAAGAAAAAGTAGGTGTAATTGCTATCATAAATCTGTAGGAAGATACTACTGAAAAAAGAAGTATGGTAAATATTCTGAATAACTACATGGAGGGCAGTATTAATTAGCTCACCAGTAAAATCTTACTGCTAAAATCTTGCTTGGAAGAAGGATGGGGTTGAATTGAAGGGCAGATGGGAACAGAAGACACTTTCAGATGTGTAGTGCAGGATCCTTTTGAAAGGATGTCTGTGACGTACAGCCTTAATTCTGGCAGGTCTGGTTGGCATTGTGTTTATGTGATTATGCACAGATTTGCAAGAACTGTTCCTAAAATAAAACTAATCTCTCTAAATACAGGCAGGGTAGCCAGAACTTCAGATGTTGGCATACTGCCTTTTACAGAGTAATTTTGTTGAGAACAAAGTAAGCCCTCAGTAGTTTTGGCTCTGAGCTAGCAATATTGATTCTCCTTCTGTCTCCCTCTGCTGCTACATGAATCACAGGAGGTGGTGTGCAGAATACAAAACCTTGCCAGTGTTCCTTTTCTGGGGGGGGGGGGGAAGAGCGTACCAAAACACGAGGCAGTGCCAATTTCCCTGGCTTTGTGGAAGAATACCTTGTCAAATATGCCATCCTTGCACCTCCCCATGCAGCAGTGGTTGCTCAGTGGGGATGGATGCAAAGTGACACATCACAGTAAGGTCCCCTGAAGTGTGTGCTCCCTACCTGACTCCACAGGAGGCTGGAGGCAAAGTACAGTGGTTGCCAATAGCTTCATGTTTGAGGCAAGATGCTGTTTATAAATACCATCTCTGCACCTGAATTCTGGTGTAACCACTAAAAAGAGGTAGGTATGCCATGATAGGGAGGGAGTCTGTGGAGTATTTGTTGTTTCATGTTGTTGTTCAGCTGATGGAATGAATGTATTTAATCTGCTGTTTGACAGGAGGCTGTGGAGGCAGCCCAGCTCTGTTAAGTGTAAGTGGTTATTTCTGCTGCCCATGGGACTGACTCTTACAACTGCAAAAGGCAGGTGGCAAGCTACTCACTGCTGTCCTCCCCCATGTAGTTTTATCAGAACCACAGAGATGCCCAGAGTACAGCTCATTTTATTTTGAGCTAGGACAGACTGGACTGATGCAAAAAGGGAAGTTTATATAAGCAGATTGCACAGCAGTTACTCACATCAGGAGATTGTTCTTTCTAGACCCTGTGAACTCCATGTAAGAGCATCTTGTTTTGTCAAATGCAGTATTGTTATTTTCATTTCCCAGTGGGTTGCAGTCAATAGCAAGTGTTCACGTGCTGCCTCAAAAAATCAGCACTGCACAGTGATGTTTCAGACGAGTGTTTGATTGATCTGGTCCCGTTCATTTTCACTTTGTTCCTCTGTCGTTCTTACAGTGCAGTAGTTTGTTTCCAAGCACTGGTTCTTGTTTCAGTAGGGTGAGGAAATAGTGTCAGGTCCCAGGCTTCTCTCCTGCCTGCACTGGGAAACGTGAAGAGTGCCTGACACCACAGCTCCATAGGGCCGTGTTGCTGTGGGTGACATTGGAATGAAACCATTGGAAAGCAACTCCGAAGGACCCTCCCAGCATGATCCTGGATGCTGCGTCATGAAAGAGAATACATTGGATAAAAGAAGTTTTGCTTTGAAGGGAAAAACGTCAAATGGATACAATATGTAGGAAATTCAGTGCTAAAAATACCCTGCTGGTCCAGACTGTCTGGAGCTTAGCAGGTGAGTCTGTAAAACACGAATTCCTGTTGCTGCAGTTTGGTTCTACCTTCTGGCAGTTGGCTGCAGTTCTGGGTGTAGTGGGCATTTGGCTGCACCATCCATGGGTTGCCTCCTCTGGAGAGTTCAAAAATGTGTTTTGATAGAAAGTGATGTTAATGAACCATACAGTTGATCACAAATTAATATCATATTGAATTTCTATTAGGGGAAAAACAATGGAAAAATGTGTAAAATGATCAAAACCGAAAAATTCACAAAAAACCCCCCTCAAACTGAAAGCTGTTGCACACAGAAGTGAGAACAGAGCAATTTGAGTGCATTGCAAATAAGAATAAAGATGGTTCTTTGCCAGGGTTGCCCACAAAATATCTCCATGTTTCTATGTTTAATTGTTCATAAAGAAGTTATTACAGTTGAAGTTGTGTCAGTCCTCACGGTTTAGCTTTGCTGCTCTGTGAATCCCATGATGTGAAGAGCACCTGCCCATCCACGCTGAGCAGTTTCTTCAGTGCCCTGGGGTGTGTGCGCTGTCATTTCAGTCTCACTTGGGTTCCACGTGTGGTTCTGTTGAGTCTTGCAACCACGGTGTCTCTTTCTCTTCTTTATTTTTTTTCCCCTTTTTTTTTTCTTTAAAGTTGCTGTCATCAGATGTTGAAAAGCGAAATTTCAGTTTACCTTGCTTTCCCGGAAAATTAAAAGCTTCCCTCTCCCTCCACCCCCAGCATCACAAATAAGGTGCATCTTCTTGCAGTAAAAATAAAGCGATCACTGTGGTACTGTTCATCGTTCCCTTGGTTTGCAGATGATGTAACTTTCCTTTGTGTGACACTGCCATAAAGTGCTGTTAACTTTTCTCACCTGTTTGTACAAGATAATAACAGATACCGATCACTGTGTGTGACAGGATTCAACTGCTCCGCTTTGCCTTGACATAAATTTTGGGACCAAAGGTACCCAAAACTGGGATTTCCAAATCACGAGCCCAGGGTTGGATGCGTTCTCTTGACAGTCAGCTGGAGATTTTGTGGTGATCTGATACAATCACACAAAATAATTATACATCTGGGGTTCTGTATTTTTTGGAAATAATGGAGCCATATGAAATAAAGGGTTATTTTGCAAAATTGCATATTTGATAGTTTTTACACTTCTTTAAAAAAATACAAAGCAACAATGGGAAGAGCAAAATGGAAACCATACTATGGTTTAAAATATCTACATACATTAGAAACGCTTCTGAGCAGCTCTGCTTTTTTTTGTAAGAGCTGTAGACTCCCTGGCTGTGATAGAAGTCATCATTGGAAGGATTCTATGCATTTTAAAATTAGACCTTTTATTTTACCATGAGATAATGAAGTAATTATTCACTGAACAACTGTCCTATTAAAATGAGTTAGTTCCTTAAAATTATTCCACCGTGATGTTCACATTGTATGATGAACAGGATTTTTTTAATAACAGTTATCTTCACCTCCAGTTTTCTCCTTCCCTTCTCTGTTACCTGCATTTTTGTTTCGTGTGATAAAATGATGTGGAAGCCTGGAGCGATTGTCAGTGGTTTTGCGAAGCGCTGGTCATGTTTGGAATTATTTTGCTGAATTTATTTAATTTTTTTTTTTTTTTTAATAAAATCTTCCCAGCAGCCAAGATGTCTTTCAGAAATGTAGACAGATACCAGAAGCAGCATTTCTCTTTCTTTTCCCTGGGCTGGATTTTTTTGGTTTTTGGGAGTTTTGTGGGGGTTTTGGTTTGGGGTTGTTTTTCAGTTGGGGTTTGTTTTTTNCTAGGAAGGACACAGAGACAAATGTTTCAGTGCCAGAAGTGGCAAGAGGAGGAGTGGAGCAGTAGGGGAGAGAGGCGACAGCAGCTTCTGCAGCTCTCACTCACTCCAGCACCAGCCAGAAGCTGTGCCCAGGCTAGGGAGTTCCTCTGCAGGTCACTGCAGCAATGAGTCTTAAAGTTTCTGAGAGCTGAGGGCGTGCCAAGAGCAGAACCTGAGCCCCCTTGACCCTGGTTTGCCTCTGAGAAGGACGTGACTCCAGCCTTGTTGGGAGCAAGGCTGTCGGTGTGAGTTCGGTACAGTTTTCCAGAGGGATCTGTTTGAAGCACCTCCAGCTGGGCAGAGCAGCGCCAGGTGGGACGGCCCCACGAACTCTGTGGCCCTGGCCCCTCTCAGTGGCAATGGCTCTTGGCTCCTGTCACCTCCTGAGTTCACTGCTGGGGCCCAGTTCTGCAACGTCTGACAAAGGGAAAAGGAACTCCTGGGAGCATCGTGAGGCATCTCGCACAATTTCCACAATTTCCAAAACACCACCATGGTTGTAGTGACGTCTACCTCTTTCTTTCCCTTCTGGGTTTTGTCTTGTTTTTCTGTGTGGTGTTTTGCTGTGTAGGGTGGGGGGAATCAGGGAGTGGGAGGGAAAACTTGAAATCTGAATATTAAAACACTGGTGGGGGATCCAGTGCTTACCAGCCGTGTTGTCATATTGAAAAAGCCATTGTTTTTAATTCCTGCCTAGTATGAAATGTTTGTTTTAAAAAAATCCTTCCTGCTGGAAAGAAAAATGTATTTTTAAAAAGAAAAAACATCCCTCTTGGCTATGAGAATGTCAGCTGTATGAGTTGTGACCATATCATGACATGCTGATCAGATAAATAAATTTTTATCTCTCAGGACTCTATTGTATTTTTGCTGTTCTGGTAACTGTCAGCTTTTCTGAAAGGATGCTCTTCATTTACAAAGACCACTAATTTCAGCTGAAACAGCAAATAAAAAAGGTGTGTGGATGTCATGTATGCTTACTCTGGTTTACGAAAAAAAGTTTTTGTCTTGATTTAACAAAATTTGATCCTGTGAAAAATAATGAAAGGCTATAGGAAGAAAAACAGGCACCTAAGGTGGTCAGGTATTATGTGCAGCTGTTACTGTGATCTCAAAGGCAAAGAAAAGGTATCTCCCGGGGGAGAAAAAATGGTTTTCTTGTCAATACCTTTCTATAGCTAGACTCTGTTCACTTAATCTTCCCATATGTTCTTGGGCTCTCTGTGGAATAAGGAAGAAGTCTTTGGGGTTGGTTGTCCTTTCTAATGCCAATCTCGTTTTGTACCAGGTTTGACTAAGCCTTCTCCATGGGCTTGGAGGAGTGGTGCATCAGGAATTTCAGAGCAGCTAGTGCTGGGATCTGGTGCAGCTGAATAAAGGCTGCCAACATTTTTGCTTAAAAATAAATAATTGAATTTGTTGTAAATGGAATTGGTTGTGTAAGTATTAAAGGCTGATAGGAACAGAGAGATAGTGGGTTAAAGGTGGCAGGGAGCTCACTGGATGGTGACATGCAGATTTTTAAGTTTACCTTGGGAAACTGGAAGTTCCAAAAAAGTGCATGTTGTGAAAAGGATCAATAAGGTCTAACTCTGGGTCTATACAAAGAGTAAATAATAAGGTAACCTCAGTAGAGCTCTTCTGTGTGGCTTTGGGAAAAAGTAACACTGGTCTTGCTCAACAAAACTACAGGACTAAATCAGATGGCAAATGTGGCTCATTGTTGTATGTCACAATCATACAGAGTTGGTTTTTTATAATCTCACTTGAGAACCTGAAGGAGAAAATCTAAAAGGTCAATTTATACTTAATTACTTTTGAAAAGGAAATTTTTCATTTGCAGTTGCTAGTATAATTCTGCAGATCTGTTCAGCTGTGTACAACATTTCATAAATTACATGAAATAAACCACTTTTTTTTTTTTTTTATTACTGATTTGTTATTAATGAGGACAAGTTGCAGTTTGATGTTCCATGTTTGTACCACAGCTGATCCCTAAAGTTCAGAACAGGCAGCTAAGGATTTGCTGAGTGGGCAGAAGCACCTGTAGGTGAGAACAGTGGCCAGAGGCTGCCTCTAACACCTGCTCCTGTGAGGCCCTTACCCAGGTCTCTGTTGTGCTGAGAGAAGGATCTAGGTCAAGATTGATTTTTATCATTAATCATTGAATAAGCCTTACACACATGAACTGAAGCTGTACCAACACAACCCCTAAAAGACCCAGGCAGAGACAATTAAAGCTACGGAGTTAATCTGGAAAAACTTAGGGAAAGAAGGAAATTTTGTCTGCTTAGCTTATCCAAGGGTTAAGTAAAATACCACTGTGTTATGTGCAAGTACTCAGCAGGTGCTGTCAGTCATGGACTCCAGGCTGGGAAAAAAAAAAAAGCTGAAGAGGCAGGATTTCCATGCAGAATATAACAAGCTGAGCTCAGGATGAGGAAGGGAAGGAAAGGCCCAGTTTGGGCATGTGTTCAGTTCTCCATCCTTCAAGTCCTGAAATCAGAACTGTTGCCTTAAATGTTTTATTACAGAGCTGAAATAGAAGTAGGTACTGTTTAGCCTAATTACAGAGGGAGGTTGTGACCTACATTATGCAGGTAACAAGACTAAATAATTCATGGGCTTTGGCCCAAACGTCTGTGAAATTTAGAATTAGAATTTTATTAGCAGCTAGATGGCAAATTCTTTTTCTATGCTTTTACCTTCTCAATGCAACATTTCTGTTTTCTGCTTCAGGCTTACAAACCCTGGTTCTGCAAGAAACAGCAATAAATGCAATGCTAATTTTTCAGATTAATCATTTGCATCTGTGGAGTAACTATTAAAATATCTTCCTTTCATATATAAGCTCAGATGATTGGAGCTGCATAGAGAATTGGGCCCCAGATATGTCTGAGCCATTATCCTCACACCCAGAATAGCCAGGACAAATGCCTCAGAGAAAATTGTAAGGATCCCTGGAGTGGACAAGCGTCAAATAACCTTGCTATATATAGGAATTTTCTTCCTAACCCTTCCATTAGAAGTTGGCTTATATCCTGGCCCACTGAAATTTACATCCCTGTTTTGTTTATCTTCTCACTGTCAGGGTTTGTTGGCTCAGTTTTTGGTTTTATTTTGTTGACCTGATGATTTTTGAGCATGGGAAGGTTAATGAGTCCTGTGGGCCACTTGGAAACTCTGTCAGAAGTCCACTTTTTTCAGAAAAAGCTTCATTCTTTATAAATCTTCAGGGTTCTTCCTCTCCTCTTGTGTTATGAGAGAATGAAAAAACAAAACAAACCCTGATGTAGCTTTTTCCCTCTACCTTTCTTGTTTTTATATCCTGTCAGTCTACCATGACTGAGTATTTCTCTGAACTATTTAAATTTCTGTCTCCTTGTGGTAGATCCATCACCTGCATAGTTAAGTTCCTTCTGCTCATTATTACAACATTCAGAGAATTGATTGTCCTATCAGTATAATTTATTTAAATACTTATCCATACAGCTTGATGGTGAGAGGATTAGATTTATTAATGGATTAGTAATTTCCTGACTCCAGTGACACATATAAATCAAATAATAAATAAGTTAGCAGCTACAGAACAAAAATTTGCTGCCAACAGTTTTCATTTCCTACACAAAAATACCCACGTTTAATTTTATTGCACATTGAAGAAGACTAAAATGATAAAGCTGTTCCCTAAGGTAAAGTAAGAACAGAAGTTGCTTCCTTCATGTTAATCTGTCTTTCTTTTAAAAATAATTAAAAAAAAAACAAAACAATCAGATGAGGTCAAGTTTAATAAGCTTGTGAAATTTTTTGAGATCCTAGGAGCTTTTACAGAAACCAACAAACTGCTAACCTGAACCAGAGCCACTGATCAAGAGCACTTTGGGGAGCTGCCCTATCTCCTAATGAAAATTTGGCCATTTTTTATTTGTGAATTTCTAATTGGTTATATGGAAATAAATACAAAATATTCAATGAAGACAAAGGATAAGGATGTGGAGAAACTCCATACAGGCTCCTGACCTTTATTTTCTGGTTTGTATTTCTCTCTGCAGCACCTTGTTGTGTAAGGAGGTATTATATATGCTGGGAATGTTAATGCAGGCAGCACAGCCAACCTGAGTGTATTAAGGGTAGAAATCACAAGGTCAGAAGTGCCAGTTGTACTAATTAGTGCAATCCTGACTAAGAACAGTTACATGACTTTATTTTTAATGAGCACAAGGATTATGGGAATTTAGATAGAACAATAATCTATTTTTATCTGGTATTTTGGAAGCTCAGAAGATGAATCAGGAATAAGCTGCATAGTAAGACAGGCCAGAGCTGCAGCTGCAGCTAAATTACCAAAACTGCAGGAAAAAAACCATTCTTTACTTATAGCACTGCATGGAAGTCTCCAGGTTGGAGCAATAACCCTAACTTGGTATCAAAAGTATGGGTTACAGTGACAAAGTAAAGTACAAGCGTGGTACCCACCTCAGAAATTTAGTAAGACAAAATTTGTTAGTTCTTTTTTTAACACTTTGGTGTTTGCAAGTCAGGAGGGAGAGAAAATACATTTTGCTAGTGGTTAATGATACTTACTTCTTGTAATTGCTGCATCATCTGCTATTGAAGCTTAAGAAGGCTAAAACTGTTAAAAGGAAAAAAAAAATAACAGCAGAAAGGAGTTGGAGTGGTGTTTCCATAAGGAGTAGGAGTTGACTTACATGCTTATGTAAAATATATGTTCTGTGTATGCAAAGACTCTGCACTGGGATTTGCTTACTCTCTTTCCTGCCTTGTGCATTGGCTGCTGGTAATTAAACCAAACATCAAAGGTGGGGTCTCCTTCTTGCCAGGAAGACATTTGCATTGCTGCAAAGCTGAAGGCAGACAAAATCAAATCAATGGGGAAGTCAAAACAACTTTCTACATCTTGGGAGATGGGAAAGGGGACACCTTCAATGGGGAAGTCAAAACAACTTTCTACATCTTGGGAGATGGGAAAGGGGACACCTGGTATTTAAAGGATCATTAAATCAGAAAAGGATGGGGATAGAAAGCCAGCTTGTTTCTCCCACTGGGCTCTCTCTAAATACAGCCTAACCTAGAGTCTAGAGCCCACTCAGGGTAAGTGGGTAGGCACAGCATTTGCACTTGGTCAGCTTTACGCCTGCCCTTGAAAGTGTCCAGGATTGGGTTCAGGAAAGTAAAGCATGACTCTTCCTCCTGTCCTTACAAAACCATAGTAAAACTTCTCACACTTTTCACCACTGCTTTTATCTCCACCTGAGCAAAGCCAAGTGTATTTTTAGTATGAGCAGATCTCGTGAGTGTACCATCTCCTTGGATATGTAATTCAACAAACTGGCACACCCTGGTAGGTTTCTGTATTCCAGCACGTTTTCCAGAGAGCTGAAAAAGATAATGAAGTGCACCCTGCTATCCTACTTGAGCTGGTTGAACCATCTGCAATACAAACATTGCTGTGGACAAAATATTTTCTGGTGATTCACCTCAATTGGGGAGGTAGGGTGAGTCACGGTATCCTGTAGGAATTTGTATTAACAGTTGATAATTTAGAAATTTTTAGATATTATCTTTTCAGGTAGGACACACAACAGGATTTTTCCTGTGTCCGAATGTGGCATTAATGTCAGAAAAACTTAATTTGGGTCAGATTTAAATTGTGCTGCTCTTAGTCAAGTAAATTCCCAAGGTATTAAAAATTACTGGGTGATTTAACTTTTGGATTGCTATTCCATGCCTAGGATCCTGTTTTAGGTCGAAAACAAGAAACTAAAGTCTAACCTAAAGGACAAAATGAATGTTTCTGCTTGTACAAGGCTTTGGGCTGCTCTATTTTTTTTGCTCTTTGCAGTTTAAGGATTTGCCACAAACAATTGCACAGGCCATCCTATCTTGACCTTGGGCAAAACCCAGTTTCCTTAAGATGATAAATCTCTGCTGAACACATCCCAAATGCAAAACCCTTCCCAAAATTATCTGCCACAGCTAGAGAGAAACGTGTTTTTTCTATCTAATTTCCACCTGAAGGCAGGAGAACATTTCTCAACGTCCCGTAGGCACCAGCTGCACCTGGATTGCTCAGTGCCTTTTTGTCTGGTAGTGCAGCCTGACTGTTACCCCTCCTGCTGTGGTTCTGCAGAGGCTCAGCTACCTCAGCCCTTCAGGACACTATCTTTCTTCCAACTTGCATCACCAGTGGAAGTTTCCAGTACTGAAATGTTAAGAGTTCTTCATCCCCTCCAAAAGGAGATATATAAATAAGAGGATTATTACATCTGTGCTAAGATTTTTGGACCTGACTTGTTTGTTATATAAGATCTGTCAAACTGGTTGCTGTCCTCAGTTTTCTCTAGTGATGCAGCAGGTTACTAATCATGTTGCATCCCTCTGATCCCTGGTAGGTACCAGGTGTTTGATAAACTGACTATCAAAGAGATTTACTAGGAAGGCCTGGGCTTCTGTGGCATTGGCTTAGTGTTGGTACCACTTGCTGTGCTATGCTGGTCCAAATATGAATTTCTCAGGCCAAGATCTGTGGAATCATGAGCTTCATCTGCTCAAGCAGTGACTGAGATATTTTACAATAAATGTTTCAGCTAAGTAGCCAGTGAGATGCTGCTCTCTTTTCAGCCTT
>VZUA01012432.1:37585-56938 GCA_013401035.1 Horornis vulcanius | reverse complement strand
TTTTTTTTCAGGTAGGGTAGGGTTATTCTGAGTTCTTCTTCTGTATTCCAAAATTCTTACACCACCATGACTGTCCCCAGGCTCTGTTGTAAGTTCCTGGAACAGCATACAAATCAATGAGGTTATTCTGAAATAACAGTGAAGTCACAATTACTTCTTTAGTCAGGGTACTTTGGAGATGAGAAACATGTTATTTTCCAATTAAAAAAAAATAAATAATAGATTTTTTCAAGAATAAATTTAGTCTCTGGTCACCTATTTTCTATTACAGGGCACTATGTGGCAAGAAGAATTGAACTGCACAGAAAGTTTTTGTCAGGACCCAAGACTAGGTGCATTTTTGCCACTCAATTGTCTCTGCTTTTCTTCATCAGAGAAGGTGTTATGGATGTCTCACAGCTCTTGACAAGCTCATTTTATTTTACACATGTATGGCCTTCATTTGGGACAGTCGTGCTCTATTTGTTTTTAGAGAGAGAAAAGGTTATTTGTAAGAGAGAATGGCAACTTTTGTTTTCCTTTTTGATATGTTGTATGAAGAACAGCATAGTAGTGCCAATACATTGTTCCACTGAAGCTATATGATTTTGGAAAAAATAGTTTTGTCAGGAATGAATGAGATTACAAAAGGAATATCCTGTCAGTGGTATTGAAAGGGAAATCTGTGTCAGTTCACTGGCAGTTCATCCACCTTTATGCTTTCATAGCAGTGTTCCATATAAAAGGGAGAGAGGGAAAGATAATTTTCCAGCTAATATATGACTTTGCTATTCCTAAACCAGCCTGATCCTTCACATAAAATAAAAAAAATCATTATGGACAGAAGCCACTGATGCTCAACAGCTGGGATTAGTCAAAAAATTATGTTCCAGACATATCCTATTTCCTCCATCTATGCCACAGTCATTGATTGGCACTGCCAACGAGGTCACTCGTTGTATGTGGGACCCAGGGTGTCTACCTGTGTTAGTCATGGCTGAGTATTTTTGGTGGAGCAGAAGTGGCAGTGAGGTCCTCTGTGTGCCACAGTGATGGGCACTTGCAATTTACATCATACTTTGACAGATGACAACAGTGATTGTTACCTGTCCTGAAAAAAATATGCAAGAGGAGACATTGTGTGGTTGTTCCAGAAAAAAAAAAATATGCACAGGAGAGCCTGGTAGTTTCATTCTCTTTTCTGTTAGTCGTAGACTGAAAGATCTGAGGGGTAGATCTGTAATCAGATCCACAGAGCTGAGGACAGTAATTATGAACTGGGGGCCAGGACTTGCATCTGTTAAGCAAGTCTCTAATAGGTTTTGGTTGGTTCCAGCTGCTGTTGTCTGAAAGACATTCTGGGTAAATTGTACTATTCAAGTATTTTGGTGTATGGCAATGTTTCTGAATGTGTTCCAGGAACAGTGGCAAAAAATATCTTCACTCTGTTAATGAGTAAAGTTGTTAGCTTCTACAGAGGCCAGCTTCCCAATATCATTGAAATGCCAGGCAGTCTGAGTCAGTCTTGATCATCAATTTGGGGAAAAAAAATCACTCCTTTTCTGAAAAATAGCATGAGAGAGGTGTGACCTCCCAATTACTCTGCCATTCCTCAGAACTGGGGAACCGGGTGTGAAGCACAGCACAGCTTCCTGAGGCTTGGGATGGGACACATGACAGACAACTCTTTAATGCCCCAATGCTTCAGGTACAGAAAAAAATATTTTAGCCTCCATGGTCCTAAATATCCTTTGCCTTCTGCACAGCTAAAACCTGTTTTTTGTTTCCTGCCCCTCTTCCTTCCCAGGCATGATAATCACCACCAGTGGAGCTCTGATTTACTTCTCCATTTGACTTTCCTCTTATGCCACTTTTCATTAAATGCTTCAGAAAATCCAGGCCAGGCTCTGTGCTGACAGAAGTTGAGCCCTTATGAAGAGATGGCGGATTCACATTTGTACAGCCTAGTCTGGATCTTCAGCCATGAACATGTTGGGCAAAGTAGTTGCTGCTTCTTTTGTGGCTTGTCCTGTGGCTGCACACACATCCCTGCCTCCCACCAGTCTGGCACAGCTGGCCTTGGGACACTCCATGTGAGATTTTGGATTTTGCAAAGCTGCCCATCACACTGCCCCTGCTGTGGCCACAGAGAGCCAAAGCCAAATGAGCACCAAGGCACTTGGGGCCAAAGGTGCATCCTTAAATGCTAAGGGCATCCAGTCTCCCTAAATGGCCAGCTAACTCCTTACTTCAACATATTCTCTGTCTTAATACCAAATAGATCTCTAAAATAAGAACTAACAAGAATACTAAGAAAACAGAAGAGGGAGATAAAGCGATTTAAAATTCTAAAACTGAAAGCATTTTTCTCTTATGAATTTGATATGAAGAACAGATGGTCCTCTTAAAAAAAAAACAACAAGATAACAAAAAAACCAAAAAAACCCAAAAAACACCAAACCACAAACCAAACCAAAAAACACAAACCAAAAAAAATGCAAAAACCCACAGTTTAGGCAGAAGAAAAGAGCCTAGAATGAGTCTCTCACCGCACTGGGACCATGACCAACTGAAAGGCTAATGCAATTGATTGTTCTGTAGAATGGAAACACCCATCCTGTCTGCAGAGAAAACAGCTCTGGGGTTTTTTAACTCATAATTGCTTCTTTTAATTTTGTTTCTCGGTAACCAGAGTACAGCAGAATCACATTATGTGATGCTGAAATAGTCTGTCAGTTGGAAGCCTTATCTGGTCTTCTTAGGATGCATTTTTATTACTAATCTATATGTGCAAGAGCTAGACGATTTTGCCATAGTGATGTTTGAAGAGGGATTGTCGTTGTCAAGATGAAGAAGCAAATATTAAGACCTCTTATTTTCTTGATCCTAGAATACACTCTGCTTCCAGCCATCGAGACTAAGCCATTTACTTAGTAGGTCAGTGCGTGTCTAAGAATCTGAATTTTCCTTCTCCAGAGGAGAAAAGCTCAGTTGTTATTAATTAAAACCACTGCCCCCAAAATGTAAACCCTACTGAAACAGGTTTGTCCTGTAAGAAATTATTTTTCTGCTTCAAAAAACCTAGTATTTCTCTTTCCTGACATCTAAGGATGGACAACTGGCAGGTGAAGGACCAGCTAAACTTTTCTTAAGTCAATGCATTACTTGCCTTGGTGGCCACCACAAAATCTGACACAAATCCAGACCATCTTGTCTTTTCTTTCTGTATTCACAGTTCTCTTAAGCTGCTTTCTATTCACATGGAAATAATTTTGAAAGTGGAAGCCAAGGAAGTGGTTCTCCTGTGGTATATTTTTGTTTAAAACAATTGGGTTATAAGCCTTTTACGCTGGCTTGGTCTCCCACCTTTTTTCTGTGGCAGACCTGTGATGCTGTGTTTACAAAGAGGTTTGCTGCTAAAGCTAACATAAAAGGTCCATTTCAAATTGAACTACTTAAAAACTTAACTGTTTGCCAGATGCCAAAGGGAGAGTATTTTGAGGTAAACAAGCATTTGGACCCTTCACCTCGCAAATCAAAGGATGCTTCCTCAAATCAAATGCTTTCTATTCCAGCTTTGTTATAAGGTTTTGTAGCCTTCCTTCAATTTGTTTAATTTGGCAGGACTGTAATTACAGGCCAGACATGGACAAGTGTTCATCTGAGGCAAAGAACAGTGAGTGAAGCAGAAGAGTTTAGTTGAATTTTCAAGAAGCATTTTTCAAGGATGAACATCCTGTTCTTTAAGCCTAAATACTCAGGGAAATGACAAGGCTCTGCTTTTTCTAATTGCTTCTGTTCTTCTTTAAAATTACTGCATTCAGTAATTTTAAATGGGGAACAAAACAGAACAAGTTCACTCCAATCACATCACAAAAAAGGGTACAACCTCAAGAGAAGGGTATCAGGCAAATTCAGACTGCAGCTGTTACAGAAATAAACATTGAGAATCTTCTCCTCTTATCTCCCCTGCAGAATCAATGCTCTTCTATCACCTTTATGCCATTATAAGACTTTGACTTTACAAGACTTACTTGTGGTTTATTCCCCTTGTCAGTGGAGAGTATATTCCCTCATGTTCATGCATCCAGTGTGGTGGGAACAGCAGTCTGTACAGTAAACTTAGTCAATGGAAAAAAAAAATTAGGAAGTATCTGACTAACAAGAGTGTTTCCCCAGAGGCAGAGGAAACTGACTTTGCTGAAGAACAGCGTCTGCATATTCTGCAGTTTTCATCCTTGCTGCTCCAAGCATGTGTCTGAAAAGGGTGTTTGTGCTTGAAATGAGGTACTCAAATGAAGTACTGTCACAAAAAGTTTCTGTATGCTATAAAAGTTCCCACCCTGTATATGTACTTGTTGCTCTTACTGCTTACTGATACTTCTGCATGAGGAAAGACCATTTTTGTAATTGGAGCTGAATAAAAATAACTCTTGAATGTGAAAGATATTTGCTGGGTTTTAGAACATTTTGATTTCTGGAAACAGACCACCTGCTGCGTAGGACCCATAAGTCTCCTAGCTAATAATCTTCTCTCCACTTGGACTAATTTTAGCTATTGCCACTTGAAACTTTTAATGGTTTCAGCCACCTACTGCCTTAACGTAACTTTTACAGCCCCTCTCTAGAGCTCTGCCTGTTCATATATCTGAAGATTATAAATAGTTTTATTTGGAAAATGGTCATTGGAGATGGAGGTGGAGAGACAGGAATCATCTGAGAGTAAATAGATTGTTAATTCCCTTCTGAGCACTGAGCTGCTGATTCATTCCCAATCAATTCCCACACAGCCTGGGCTGAGTCAGCCCAGAGGGTGTTGAATAGTCAAGAGCAAAGACAATTCAGAGGATAATGGTTCTGAAAAGTCCAAAACAGAAAAGTGATTCAGAAGGGGTAACTAAAAGAAGAAAAATACATAGTGGAGACAAGGAAAGAAATGAAAAAGAAAAGAAAAATTAAAAGAAAGGAAAGAATNAAAGAAAAAGAAAAAGAAAAAGAAAAAGAAAAAGAAAAAAGAAAAGGCAAGTAACCCTTATACTACCACCTCTGTGTGGGAAACAAAGTTGATCAGGGAGCTTAGAGAAGAAATAGGTAGAGGAAAGGATGGAAGAGGTGAAAAGTCATTAAAAACCAAAAATAGCATTGGAATGAAATCATCAGAAAGAGCCAAAAAAGAAGATGGGCGTAGGCAGAAAATGGACTTAAAGTAGGAACACTCTTCCAGGTATGTCTCAGCCCAGGCACTGATTTCCCATCCATGTAAGTATGCACATAAAAGCTTGCATCTATAAATGTCATACCATACACATCATGGGGAGAAAATAGAAGAATGGCCCTACAGTCAAGGACTTTCTATTCTTTGTGGATCAAAGAGCATGAGATGGAAAAATAATAAGATTCATATGAGAAATGGACACTTCAGAGATATATGAACATTATTAGGAAGTACATCCATCCAGATTAAAGTCAGGCTTCTCCCTCTGAGTCTGCTGTCAATTAAGTGAAGAGGGTGAAGCTGAACTGGATGCTCTGAATCAACCTGTGAGACATTTCCACAGCCCTTGATTGCTCTAACACTTCAAAAAGTTCTCCAAGCCTCCCCAGTCCTCATACTGCAGCTCTCTTGAATCTGAAGTTCAGTGCTGCAGCCTGCTTGGGCTCAGGACAGAGACTTGGCACACTGGAGAGTGTCTTGTGTCATGCCTTGTGCAGGAGCACTCTCCTTGCACTTTGTTCACATGAAAGGCAAGCTGCTGCCATGGTGCTGTGCCTCCCACAGCAGTAAGCTCCCTGCTTGCATTCAGCACTGCTGAATATATGTTATGCCTCAGTAACATAGGCTCTGATTTCCCTCTTCTTAAAGCTTCTTATTTTAAAATAGTGTGTATATATTTAACCTGAGCTAGTATAAGGAGGCCATAGGGAAGGCTTATCAACAACAAGAGAGGAGATTGTTAGCAAGAGACTATATTGCCTTGAATCTGGCAGATTAAAGCAAAGTAATGGTTTAGATTTAGGCACAAATTACTGGTACTAGTCCCAAAGCTTGAGGACAGACACTTAAAGGCTTGTCCCTGGGTACATCAGCACTGGTCTGTACAGGACTTCAGGGATGATGTAAGGCACACTTGAGTGAGATGCCCAAGTTAGGAGTGTGTTTGCCCAGTGAAAGGTGTGGTGTGAGTGGAGAGAGATGGCACCAGAGATGATGATTCAGCCAGCTTGGCCTCTCCAGGTTCAATGAGCACTTGTATGGCCAGCAGTATCAGCTCAAACAGAGGATTAATGATAGGAAGGGATGAGCCCAAGTCTCCCTACATCCCCAATTCAGACACTAAGTTAGGTGTTCAAGTGGGCCTGTGAAAGTTCCTCCAAGAGCATATTGATAATTCATGTACAAAAACAAGCCCCAAGTAACTGTGATGGGAATGTTTGCATGACAATTAATCCCATCTCATTCCTCTAGGGAGCTGAGGTAGACTTAGCATTTCAACGAAGCCTGCTGTGTATTGCACTGACACCCAAACCCTTACCAGAACAGATGAAAAATAGATTAAACAAACAGATGAAAAATTAACAGTTCTGGTATATTGTTCATAGTGCCACACTCTTCTGCCAAAGAAAGAGACACGTATGATTGTGGTTTATGGTCTGGCAAGCTCTTGAAGTTGTTGAAAGTTGTTTTGCTTTAGTTTTGTTGTTCATTCATGTAGAAAAGGAAAACTCTAGAAAGCACTCTTCACCCTGAGCAACTACCATTGAATTTTGAGATGCTCTCTGGCTCCTGGCATGGCTGAAGAGCAACTTCCACAGTCTCAGGCCAGCTCCAGAGAAAGTTGTATCTCCATTAAATGGAGGTAGTTATTATCCCTGAGACACTGATAGGCCTCCAAAGAGAGTATTCTGACTCTGACTGGGAAAAATTATCATGCTATGGCTACAGCAGGCTGTGCTAGTGTGACAGAACAGAAAGCCAGAACAGTCATGCTGCCTGTGTCAGGACTAACCAGGCTACAGACCCTGTAGCAGTGGCAGTGAGCAGTGGGCCAGCTGGAGAGCACCTGGCTCAGCCTGGCACTGACCTGAGCCATGACCTCTCTGTAGGGACTGCTCAGCCAGGTCTGTCTTCCTCGTGGGCTGGAGCTGGAGACCTCAGTGAAAAACATCTGCCCATCTGCAGTTCAGGCAGCGCTCTTTGTTCTCCTGCACTGCTGTGCTGCAGGCTGGAGGCATTCTGTGCTCAGCTCACCCTGACACGTGGATGGCTCAGAGCCACACAGTGGGGCAAGGAGCTCCAAGCAGATGTGAGTCCTGGGCACCTCTCCCCTCCCACCATTGCATGGTGCACTTCCCTTTGCTTCCTCACACCCTGCTCTAGGGCCTGCCAGAGTTTTCTCTGCTGCTCTTCCCACAAGGTTGTTCTGTATTGATCTGCTCTTACCTCACACCACAGCTGGGGGAACAAGAAAGAAAATGGAAGTATCCTCGCCTTCTGAAAAGCTCCAACAGTAGGAGACATGTCAGCTTGAATTGTTTCTTGCTTCAGAGAGTCTTTGGTATTATAGCTGTTACACTGTAAACATGACATGCATTTAATAATTTACACGCTTTGAACACATGACTAAGTTCAGAGGACTGTTCCCATAATTAAAGTTAAGTCTGTATTTAAGTGTGTTGCTTAATCAGTGACCAAAGGCTAATGCAGAAACATTGATTCATTATATAAGAATAAGAATATAATAAGAATTAATAACACCTTAACACGCTAATAAACTCCTAATTGGTTTCTGCCTATTTGCACTGATAGGATTTAAGAAAAAAAACAGTATACTTCCAAAACAATTTGGGATCCTTATTAAGCAGAAATGAATGAACTTGCCTCCCCTCATTATGTTTGACTGGAAAAATTATGCTTGTTTTTTCCTGATGGTGTAATCATAAGATTTGTCCAGGTTAGGTGAAAAACTTTTTATATCAGCTGCTACCTCAACATACTAAGAAAATTTTGATAGCAGTGGCACATTTTTGCAGTGGCATGATTCTGTGTGTATATGCTTGACAGATGTGGATCTGGA
Organism: Horornis vulcanius; assembly: GCA_013401035.1. Lineage (NCBI taxonomy): Eukaryota > Metazoa > Chordata > Aves > Passeriformes > Scotocercidae > Horornis > Horornis vulcanius. Next base: position 48,884 of record VZUA01012432.1, on the reverse strand, counting down.
CACTTATGGGGGTTTTGTTTTGGAAAAAAAAAAAAAGCTGGAATAATGATATTTAGATTTTTTTAATATATATTCTGCCCAGAAAGCAAAAAATATTTGTTTGCTGAAAGCATTCATTTTTTTATTTCAAATGGAACATTTGATGTTGGAGATTGGAGAGCTGGGATAGTACAGCTAACAGAGAAAGAAGCACATCAAGATAAAAGCAAGTGGAGATCTCAAAAAGACTGAATGGAAAAAAAACCCACTCTTCAAGGAAAAAAAAAAGTAAAAAATTACATAGGAAACTAAAGCACAATCAAGTTAACAAAGTAATATATTGAGATAATCTCTTGTCTATTAGCAGCCTCCATCTGGCAGAGATCAAGTCCAAACCTTTTGTCCACAAATGTCTGGCTTGGGATATGTTTTCACTCTGTTCAGTGGGATTAAGTACCTTATGCAGGGAGTGTGTCTTAAGACCTAAGGTAATGTTTCATATCCTCTGGAAAACAGAGGATTGGCTTCTAGGAATTTGAATCCTCTGTGTGCAGGATGTTTGATCATCTGGAAACTCAGCTGGAGAGAAGAGAGAGATCACAGGATCGCAGCATATGCTGAGTTGGAAAGGACCCAACAGGACCATCAAGTCCAACTCCTGGCCCTATACAGGAGACTCAAAAGAAATCCCTGTGCCTGAGAATGTTATCAAACACTTCTCAAACTCAGATACTCCTACTACAGACCACATCAGTATGCTGGATAGCTTAGGCTAGGTATTTTAGCTATCCAATACCAGACGGGGGTTTGGAAGTCAGCTAGAGTTTCATGAGAATACTTGAAGGAAAAATATTTTCCTTCACTTTATTCAGTCAGTTCAAGTCTTAGGATATCAAGCAGCTCAGAAGAGCAGAATAAACAAAAACAGAGAACTGAGATAAGCCTTCAAATGATAACAATGGGTGCTCTGGGGATCAGATCCAGGCTTGAGCATCACAGCATTTGAAAAATCTTAGTACAGCTTCTCTGCCTTGGATACCTCCTGACAACAATCCCAGACAGGAATTGCATCTGGAGCTCGAGTATGTTATCTTTTGAATAACCTTACTTTTCCAAATGCTGCATTCTCTCCAAACTGTTGTACTTAATGAATCACCTCATATCAATTACTGACAATTCCAACAGGACACTGACTGAAATGGTAGCACAGTGAAGGAGCAAACTGTTCCTCCCTTTGAACTGGTGCAATATACAGCAGGCTCTTTATTAATAAGTCTCTTTCACAACACTCCTGTAAGGGAGAAACAGTTTATGGGCTTCTTTTGTTGGTTGGTTGGGGTTTGGTTTTGGGTTGTTTGTGGGTTTTTATTTTGTTTTTGCTATGAGGTTTTTTTGGAGGAGGGAGGCTGTTGTGTTTCTTGAAAAAAATTCGTTAACTCTCTGGTGTACTATTTCTTTACTTGTTTTTCTCCATCTTAAGTGACACCAACATCACTTCTTTTTTTTTTTTACTTCAGTGTTGCACAGACTGGGCACTTTTTAACAGCCTGTTCTCCTCACTAAATTGGGAAAATTGAAATTTCTAAGTGAAATACTTCCCAAAGTCAGATGCTTGAAATTTGTGCTATTTCTAGCAAAGGATATTGCTTGATGTGGCAGTGCTTAATGGGAACACCAGCAGTTTATGGTATTGGTTTACCTCATATTTGTGATGGTGCTGCAGATTCCTGGAGGGTCTGCTCCCTTACATGCCAGCTTTCCAGCTTTCCTGTGGCCTGAGACCGGCAGAAAAGCTCCTCTCTTGTTCACTAAGCATTAAGCTATGAATGCAGAGGCACTAAAACCTGATATTTTATACCTTTTACATAATTAATGTGGAAAGTCCTCATCCTACATCAGCCAGGGTACACTCACAGTTTCATTTTTATGCCAGTCAGAGGAGCCAGAAGTTGCTCCTCTGGGAAGATCCTGCTCTAGTCCCATTTGTTTTGAGCACTACCATCCTTCTGAGTTGTTTTCCTTTCCACTGGGAAGGAGGATGTTTGGAGCAGAAAGCACAGTGAGGAATCTGCATGGGTTTAAAACAGTTTCTTCTTGCAGAGGTTTAACACTGAGTTCCAGCTCTCCCACCAAGATAAGCCAGCCACCCCACAGCAGCCTGGATCAGAGTATAATCCTGCCACAGCATCAGTTTAAACAGGGAGCAAACCGACTTTATTGAATTGTCTAAGCTTTCAATTAAAATAATTGGAATGCTAGAACATAACAAATGCTTAAGCAGTGAAGTGAGGACTGCATAGAAATGGTTTTAGAAACCACCACTGAGAGAGAGAAAAAAGAGCTCTTAAAGAAACCCAAGAGCATAATGCGTCATATCTACCAGGGAGGAAAATAAGCACTAGGAAAGGAAAACATATTATTACGATGATAAAAGGAACTATGTTGGAGTGATTGTCTGCAGACTCCAACATCAAAATTAGAAGAACTTCTTTTCCCAGAACTGCAAAAGAGCTGATTCTCCACATGAATAATGTGTTTACCGTGTATTTTCTTGTGCTCTTCATTACTGAGACATTGCAGAAAAGAACTCTTAATTTTTTTCTTGGAAGCCAGTAATTGCAGCAGGAACAGCTGATGTTCCTATGACCTACCAGTCTAGAGGTCTGTATATTAGTGAAGTCTGATGTTCATAGTCTGATCATAATCCAGGGCTTGCAGAAAACTACAAAGTGTTTTTTCTTCCTACATATGGCTAAATGACCTTCATAATACATAGTACAGGTCACTGTGAGCTAGGAATTCATGATGGGAAGTGAAGGTGGATCCTTTGTAGCTGAATGGGGGTGTATCTGCCTCAAACACCTGCCTCATTTTAGCTGCTGGGTTTGTAGCATCCATATGAAAAGCACCCATATGAAAACATTTGGATAACTAGTTTGAGAGATTGTGGAACAACCTCTTCCCAGCAGAGCAGTGTTAGAAGTCCAAAGAAGATGTTTAAACTATACTGGATGATCAAACTAAACTACGTGACTGGGCAATTGTCTGCATGTGGATGGCAGCAGAGTGTGGAGCTAGGCTGTTGCTTTTGGAAACCAGTGTGCATGTACCAATGTTTCTGTATCACCTACCAAGCAGTGAAAAGCTGAGCAAGGACGAGGAACAATATTCCTCTAAGTGTGGTCATCAGAGAAGACTCTGCAGGGAACAAAGGAGAAACTGCCTGAGGAAGGATTAGTGAGGAAGTGGGAGTGTCACAGAAAACATGCTTAGCCCAAAATGGTTAGTCTGATCAGCTTGTGAGTACTCTGCGTTATCTAACTCCTCATATTGCTGTTATGTTGGATTAGACTCTCTCACAATCCCTGCTAAAACCTGTAACTGCTCATGTTCTTGCCCCTTTGTTCTGACAAAGCATGAGCCCAGGTGTCCTATGATTGTGAGCCTCACCTTGCACTTAGGAAGTGGAGGGTGCTTCCAACCTTGTTTTTTCCTACTTATGCAAAACACATACCCTTTGTGATCTTTTCTGTCTTTCTTAGCCAAGAAAGATGATCTCCTGCTGCAAACCCCCTTCTGCTTTGAATTCTGCTGTTGTATGCCCTTACTCTGCCATATCCACCTAAACCAGGGAAAAGCAGGAGAGAAATGGGGTCATGCAGACTTTCTGTGCTGAGTCAGTTTCTAGCTATTATCCATTTATTTTGTGATTTAAACTCTGTTTCACCATCTATGATAAGAAGATACTCTGGCCATGATTTGCAATGAATAGGAAAGGACAATTTTGGATTGCCTTTCTAAAACCAGAAATAAGCCTCAATCTAGCATTGCCTTTGCTACTGACACCAGACTAATGGAGACAAATATGTAAAATTATGATCACTTCCTCACCTGATCACCTTTCATAGCTTTGTGTCTTCTGGAAAGCTGTTTCCTGAGCACAGTCAGGGAAAATTTGAGCCTAAAACCCAGAAGTTCCTTCTAACCTTTGTACCACAGAAAGGGCACCAGGCAAGACTAACATTATCTAGTTGTGAATACTACAGAGCTAGTATTTGTATTAGAGCTGAGTATTCTAGAATTTTGTATCTGTTTTCCATTTAGGATGACATAGATATATTTGGTGTCTAGATTTCAACCTTTTTTTTTTCTACTTTTTTGAGAGCATTTTGACCAAGCCTTTCTGTTTAGGAATGCCATAACAAACTCAAGCCCTGTGCCATCTCTTAGTTTGGTCCTTGTGGGAGTATTCCCTTCCTTGAACCACCAACCAGTTGCTGATTTGATTTCCTGCCTTTGCCCCTTGCTTCTTAACATATTGGATCCCATCTGGTCATACACCTTAAAAATGTAATATGCTGGTGTGCTAGCTATCTTTATACCACAGAAGAGATACATGTAAATACCATGTATACACACAGGAGGGGTAAACATGGGAGAAATCAATGACCTTTATAAGCCATCAGAAAGAGAAGGTGAGAAATTATTAGAAAAATATATGTCAGGGCAAATAGAGTAGGATTGAGTTACTTTAGGCCTAAAAGATAAATGGATTTTGTCTTCAATAGCAAATTTTTCTTTGAGATGGTTTGAATTTATTGTTAAGGATAAGTGCAAGGACAGAGAAACAGGACATTTCTGACAACTGATATTTGTTAGATCTGCAGAGGTTCTTACTGGATGGATGAGGGGAGAACAGTGGATAGTGCCTACCTCAACTTGAGCAAGGCTTCTGATACTGTGTCTCACAACATCCTCATAGGCAAACTCAGGAAGAGTGGACAGAATGAGCAGAAAATGAGGTGAATTGAGAAGTGGCTGAAGAGTGCCAGAGGGTCACAAATAGTGGCACTGTGTCTATTTGGAAACCTGTCCCTAGTGGTGTTCCCAAAGGTTCAGTGCTGGACTGTTTAACTTATTCTGCCATGACTTGGGTGAAGGGGCAGACGCCTGCTCAGCAAATTCAGAGGACACACAGCTGGGAGCAGTGGTGGATACCCCAAGAGCTGTGCAGCCCTTCAGAAGGACCTTGGCAGGTTGGAGAGATGGGCAGAGAAGAACCATCTGAAATCCAGCACAGGCAAATGCAGGGCCCTGCTCCTGGGGAGGAACAACCCCAGGCACCAGCACAGCCTTGGGCTGACCTGCTGGGGAGCAGCTCTGAGGAGAAGGACCTGGGGGTCCTGGTGGACAACAAGCTGTGCATGAGCCAGCAGTGTGTCCTGGTGGCCAAGAAGGCCAGTGGGACCCTGGGGGACATTGGGAAGAGCATTGCAGGGGGAGGGAGGGGATCCTGCCCCTGTGCTCAGTCCTGGTGAGGCCTCACCTGGAGTGCTGTGTCCAGTTCTGGGCTCCTCAGGACAAGAGAGACATGGAACTCCTGGAGTGGGTCCAGCAGAAGCTACAGAGGTGATGAGGGGTCTGGAGCCTCTCTCCTGTTGGGGAAAGACTGAGGGAGCTGGGGCTGTTCAGCCTCAAGGAGACAGAACTGAGAGGAGACCTCATCAATGTGTAGAAGTACCTGAAGGAAAAATACCAAGAGGATGGATCCAGACTCTTCTCAGTGGTAGTGAGCAACAGGACAAGAGGCAATGGGCAGAAACTGATGCTCAGGAATCTCTACCTGAGCATGAGGAAGAACTTCTTTATTGTCCAGGTGACTGTGCACTGGAACTGGTGGCCCAGAGATGCTGTGGAGTTTTGCTCATTGTGGGGAAGAACTGACTGAACACAATCTTCTGAAATGTGCTCTGACCCTGCTGGAGCAGGAAGGTTGGACCACAGGACCACCACAGGACCCACTGTAGTCCTTTCCAACATTACCCACTCTGTGATATGATCAGAAAAATAAGTGAGAAGGAACTTTTTTTAATTTATTGCATTCTATAAACAGCTTTTGTAGTAGACATGAAAAACAATAAGAATGGTCAAAAGATTCCATAATAAAAAGATTCAGAAATTATTCAGGAGATCAGGTTCTGCCATCATCACATTTATATAGCTAAAAGTCCACTTTGGCAATATTGCAATAATGCAGCATGTACCACAAAAGGCTCTGCCAGAAAGATCACCAGTGAGAATTCCAGATACTACAAGATGCTAGAAAAACATGTATCACCTTTCAGGCTTAAAGCAATAGAAACTGCAATTTCATATCTGCATATCCTCTCAAATCCCTAGGCTTTTTTGACTGGCAACTAGTGAAACAACTGAGAGGTTACCAAGACTGTGCTTTGGAATTTCCTGAGGAGTTTAGCCATAGTATGTCCTACTTTTTGACAATGATTGCAGATACCTGATATCCACAGTGGGATTTTATTGCTATGGGTGCAGTTAATTCTGCTTTGGTTTTTTCCAGTTGTCATGAGTCTTTACTTTGGGGATGTTAGAATATCTGTTACCTTTAAAAACCACCACTAGACATCCAGTTCCTGTCATAGCATATAAATATTTTTAGCTTTAAACAATTTTAACCTGAATGCTGTTCTACGTCACGGAGATGAGAACTGACTCATAACAGCCCAAAGAAAGACAAGAATGGTTTTGGACATGTAGTACTGGTACCCTATCTCTTAAACAAGATAGTTCCTGGAAAGATTGTCTGAACACGATTCTGTGAGTCCCCTTGAGTCAGCATTCACCTCTCAACAGATATCTCATCCAGCAGAATGTGAACCTGGATAGAGGCTGTGGAAATGGGCATAGCCTGTGGCCTTGTAGACAAGACAGGAAAAACCCTAAGGGTTCTGCTGCAGAGAAAGGGTCTTGGTCAGATGAGGTGTTGGTATTTGTGGGCTGTAGAACTCTTTTGCAAGGGTGAGGGTGCAGAGACTGGAGACTGGCATCTGTGTCCATCTGTATAACATATGCCCCAAACAGAGCCCTGCTCCATGGCTAGGGAGTGGCTCTGCCATAGCAGTAAAGCCACTTTCTTTGTCTGGTCACTTGCTGAGACTTGTGGAGACAGTCTTTAACAGGATCTGCTAGTTTAGAATACTGTTATGGTAGTCACAAGTCACCAGCTTCACCCATCATTGAGATTTAATTATGTGGCACACAGAAGTATTTTCACCACTTTTTTTTTTCTTTTATCTTGAAATTCTGAAGGTGTCTCATTACAGTCTCTGAAAGCATTCTCAGAATCTTCTCTGCACTAAGGTCATAATGCTGTTGACGTGTTATGTTCAGTTGTGTTTAGAACCAGGTGAAGATTCACTCTGTTCCTATTAGATCCTGTACTTCTTGAAAGACAACAGAGATTTTAATCCTACAGAATTTTCTACATATTTCAGTGACAATGCTCTTACAAACAGGAGCAAGACTAAGATCTGGCATGAAAAACTGATTGTCTTATCCACCCACAAATTACTGAGTCCAGTCCTATCTCTAAAATTCCAGTCCTTGGGACTTTGATAGTTAATTATTGACAGAAATTCAAACACCATTAAGAAAAGATAATTGGTAGTTTCAAGAAGAGAACTGTTAGTGTTCTCAGAACTCTCAGCAGGGCAAGGGGATGGACCAGATGAGCTCCTTCCTTCCTGTTAGTATTTACTACTCAATGCTGCTGTTGTTAAGAACAGGCAGCTGAATTACCATCTTGAAATTCCTGTGTAAAAACACAGACCATTAAGGCTCTTGGCTACTCTGAGTTTTTACATAGGAATTTCAAGATGATAATTGAAGGGGGCAGGTTTTAGAGAAAATATTTTTTCAGAAAATTACTCCTCATCTCTCACATCGCATTCTCAGCGTTTCACCTAGGCATGTTCCCTAGAGGCTGCTCTCAATCACTGCTCCCTGTACTTTATGATGATCCAGTTTTTCATCAGAATTTGTTAAGTCTGGTCAGATCATGCTCTGCTGTCTGATAGTCAAAAGTTACCTTGACTAAATCTTTGTAGATTTGGTGTCTTTCAGCCCCACATCCTTTACAGAGAGCTACCAATGGCAGGATGATACTTACCCCTAAGACTTTGTAGTGCACCAGCCTGATACTTTCAACACATAGATACTGCCCTGGCCTTGTAATGCTGTTGGATATAGAGGAATTCTTTTGGTAAACAAGATGAGATTTCTGAATAGTTGATATTTTTTCTTTTAATGTTGGCCTGCATTGCTCTCTCTGACAGATCATTTGCTTGTAGATTAGAAGAAAATACTATGAGAGAAGCATAGCTCCTGTCTGTTCAGGCTGCAAGGTACTTGTGACCTGTTGAGTGGATGAAGGTGTTGATTGTTTGTTAAATATTATTTGCTTAAGCTCTGGTGTGTGATAACCAGCTGAGCAATTCACTGCAGGTTTCCACTCACGTCTGCATAACTTGTATTGCATCCACCAACACCAAAACTGCTGATGTCTACAGCAGTGTCAGTGGGCTTGGAAATTACGTCAAATACAGCTTGGGTACACGATCTGTGCTTCTAGGTCTTCCTTCAAAGAACTGTCTGAGAGAAAGTTAGACATGATAGTCCTCTGTAAGTGTATTGCATGGGGGAATGCACCTGTCCTTATACACTTTCAGCTATATTTCAGGTTTGGCCCTTTTTGGATGTGCCCTTTGCTTCATGTATCTAGTCACAGGTGCTAAGAATAGCAGCTGACTTTTCTGGATGATGTGCAATTTTTCACATAATTCTTGTACAGCTTAGCTGTGTGTTAAGCTGTTCTAGAATTATCTTAGATGTGATTTTTCCCTAACCTAAATGTCATATGTACAGCAGTCCAGTGCCTTCTTGGTGTTAGAGAATCACACTCCTTTGTGGGGTTTTTGAAGCCCCTGTGACACTCTGATATTGTACACAAGTGAGATTCTTGCCAAAGGGGCAATACAACACCTTTGTTGTTTCACTGGTCCTTGTTAAATTTGTACAGACTTCATACAGACCTAGCATATGTCTTGGCTTTGCAGCTTGTCAATAGTTTTGAATCATTTTAGGTGAGATAGGTGCCCCTCCAGATACTGAGGAAAGTGACTTTGAGCCATTCCACTCATGGGCTGATATTCATCTTTGGGAAAGTTTCTGGCATAATCCAGTGCATAGAAGCTTTGTTTTTTACATAAAAAGGTATTGCAGATACCAAGCTATAGATGCTGCCTCTCCTGAGGAGTTTTATAATGATTTCAGAAATAACACACTGACCACCTTTGCTTGGGACCTGTTTCCTCTGTTTTGATCTGTTCTTTCTCCTTTTTTTTCTTTGGTGATTTGATAGACCTCATCTTTTGTGGACTCTTATCACATCTCTATCTCTTCTGCTCCCACATTCAGAGTATTTACTCTGCTTTTCTTTCAGGGCTGGGAGAGACAGATCCCAGGGGGATCTGCCCACCACCCTTACTGCTATTTGCTTACTTCAGACTACCTGCCTCATATAAGTAAAGATATTTCTGTTTATTTTTCTGAAGCATGGGCATTTCTTTATAAGTGTTTCCTCTGTGTTTTTGAACCTTCTAACTCAGAATAAGGCATATAAAGCAGCAATTTTGATTTCTGGCATTTTATTTATTCTCACTTCATTCAGAAGCCGTTTCCATTAATCACTAGAACAGAACTCTGTAGTGTTGAATCTTTTCTTTGCTACTTCAGCAACCTATCCCATCCTGTTCTCTCTCCCACCCCTCCATGCTGGGGTGTTGACTTTTCCCCCTGGCTGTTTGTGTTGGAACCTTTGGCAATAGCATTTCAGCCCCAGCATTCTTTCCAGGTCAGGAACAGCAGGGAGTTTTCCTTCTGACTGCTTCTGATAATTTCCTACAAGGTGAAAAAAGAAGGAGTGTGTGCTCTGAGCTCCCAAATGGGCATTGGTTTACATGTTTGGAGTTACAGGTCTAGACAGCCATTTGACTAATGACATTTTGAAAGTGCAAATGTGCTTTTTTTAAACACACCTTCTGTCATCCCTCTCTAGAAACAGACAATCAAAATGTTTTGGAGGTGAAGCTAGCTCCCAGGCCTCTGGGTATTGTTGGCTGTCAGTTATTTCTTTCTGAGATCAAATGTTGACAAAGGCAAGTACCTCTCAATAAAGCTTCAGGAGTGGGCTCCTTTAGGTGAACCTCCCAGTTGTAAATTAAAGCATTATTTACTGTCTGTGTAGGAAATCAGTGTAGGAAGACTAAGCAAAAGACAGTGTGAAAGGAGAGTGGGATTTTATTTTGCAAATCTCTGTGTAAGTTGTTTCTACCCACTGACATTCTCACAAGCACATATTCCAGAGCAGGAAGACATACGGTCAAGTTTCCCAACTGTTTTCTTTCCCAGTTTTGGGCTTTTGTGCCACTATGGTCTGTTGTCCTGTCAGGAGAGCTGGAAGAAGCAGAGTCACATGCAGCAGGCTGTATTTCTGTTACCACCCTCCTTGCACCACAGAGTGGCTTCATCAGAGCACAGGCTGTCTGACCTTTTTGTAAACATTATATTCCTCTGTGTTCATCAGTTTCATTGCTTCCACTAAAGTCCTGTGAGCACAGGCCATTCTTCTAAACCTTGCTCTTTTTTCCTTCCTCCCCTGCTTTCACATGCCTATTTCCACTTTATGTTAGAATTGTCATATTTCAGTTACTAATCTCTGCACCTGCCAGCAGGTGTTAGGATAGCTTGTGGGTGGAGATTTTCAAAGGATACCATATGGCAGGTTTTATCACTAAATGTAGTCCCATGTCACACACTAATGCCAATACAACCCCACTCTGTGCATCTCACTGGTACTTGTTTTCACAAAACACAGAGTAGCATTTTATAGTGTTTAAGAAGCTATAGATTCCTGATACTCGTGGAGGTATTAGGCCTGGAGGAGGATGGTCCCTTCAAAGAAAAACAACCTAAAATCAATTTACTAGTAGGAAGCCACACTTCAGGTCGATTCATTTGCTGTGTACACACAAAACTGGCTTCTCTGCTGAAGCTTCAGCCAGAGTAGGAAGCCTTTGACTGCCTTTGAAGTGAGACCTGCCTGGGATGGGAGCATCAAAACACAGTCTGCATACACGGCCCAGCAGCCCCTTGAGGGAAGGCACACTGTGCCATCTGCTGTCTCCAGCACAGCAGAGGCATGCCGGTCATTTTCAGCAAGAAGAAATGTTGGCATGGAACAAGGAGTGGTAATACTTTCAGTCTATTAGCAGAGCTTTCTTCATTCCTTAAGAAAATCCATCCTTTTGGTTTCTTGCCTATAATCTTTTGGGAATCATAACTGGGGCTGTCTTCATATAAAAACTCCTGTTTCTGCTGAAGTAGCATATTTCTTAAACAGTGGGCTCAAAGGATCTCACTGATAAGCTGCAGAGCTTCCAAAAAGTGCCATGATGAAGTCCTT
>VZUA01012423.1:12509-26670 GCA_013401035.1 Horornis vulcanius | reverse complement strand
TTTTTTTTTACATTGTTTCTTCTGAGAAAGATGAATTTTCTTTGCCGAAGTTCTCTCAGCTATAATTTGGGTTTCTGTTTCTCAAAAAAGGCTTCTGCATTAAATCAGATGTAAATGTGTTAAACTCTCTCTCTTACCAAAAGATAAAAAGATAGTAGGTAATATGGAAGATTCTTTTATATTAGACTTGTCAGTCCACTTCCACTAGTAGCTAAAGTATAATTTAGTATTATCTGCTTTTTCTTGTTTGCGGTGTTTTGGTTTTTCATCGTACCAGTCAACTTGTTTTGTGTGGTTCAAAGGCTGCCTTGCTGATAAACAGAGAAATGAACTGTGATGCTGTTCAGCAGTTACAGACAGCCAAAGGGAAGGGCTTTTCCATGATTCAATTTTGAAAAGTGTAATAGAAATAGTGTATTTTATGTTACTTAATAAGTAAGACTGCGTCTTCCCAGACCAAATTCAGCAGTAACAGAGAGGCCAGTTTGCTTCATCCTTACAGCTGTGAAACCAAGTGTAGCGCTTTTCCCAATCTGGTTTTCAATGATTGAATCATAAGGGGTTTCCACTGTTTCCTATTTGCAGAAAATCTACTGTTTTTTAATTTTCAGTTTCAAACTAATTTAAGAGCTCCTCTCTTTCATTATAGTCCATCACTGAACTTCCAGGAAAAAAAAAAAAAAAAAAAAAAAGGGGGCAGAAGAAAAAAAACAACAACAACAACAACAAAAAAATTTTGGCATTACAGTTTTCTGTAAACCTGCAGACTCTCTGCAGATCCAATAATTATTTTGCTTATATTTCTGATTTTTCAGTTAAACATTCAGTACTTCCTGGGTTTACTACTGTATCTTTAAAAGTCTCTGAATGTTTTTTCCCAAATGGATATTTCTGAAGGATGCTTCTAAACTCAGATGTCCCATACAAATAGAATGAATAGAATAAAGAGTAAGTTGGATAATGTAGGAACCACACAGTTGTCCCAGATCTTCTTTCAAAAGCAAAAGCAAGTGTTTGTCCTAAACAGATTGTAACTGAAGTAAAAACTTATGAAGAGTGTGGAAGGTAAGGAAAGCCAAGTGACTACTATGTTCACTTCAATGAGACTGTCAAGTCAGTCTTTGATTTTTCAGTCTATTTTCTCAAGTATAGATTATCCTTTAAAAATATTTCAAGGCTGGCAAATGAAGACAGAAAGAAATTTTCAACATCACAGAGTAGCCACCAATTCCTTGAAATTCAATATTGTAGATAAGGAACTCACTAGGATATATAAAAGCTAAAATCTCTTACCCAGGAATAAGATAACAGGGTCTTATAACCACTGCTGGTCTGTGAATACATTAGAATCTGGTTAAAGAAAAATAAATAGCCTATTGTTAAAATTGATGGAGAGTACAGACTAAGGGAGAATACTCTTGGATGGCTATTATCTAATTTATTTTTTCCTAATACTGTGTAGAAATGTTTTAAAATATATATTCTAATAAATGCAACAAGGACACTTTAATGTACATTGCATTTTATGTTCTAATAACATAAATATGTAAACATACGTACAGATTTCTAGTCATCTTGAAGCACACATAAAAATCATTTTCAAAATTAAAATCAAAATCTCACTTAGGAATTTCACTTTCTTTGAAAACTATTAAGAATACTCATGAGTCACATCCATAGCTTGCTTCTAGCTCAGAGCTACAATGTAAAGGCAGTTTCTTTTACTCAGTAGGGACTGATTCTCCCTTGAAGCCTGGATAAAATCGTTCCAATGCTACCTGAAGAATCAGTAGAGGATAGCACTTCAATTACAAGCAAGAACCTGGGCCAAAAAGGAGCTCTTGGTAATTCTCACAGTGCTCATTACTTTTGGCTCCCTGCCTTAACAACTGGCACGTACTATACCAGGTGTATAAAAGTTCTGTGTGGTTGCTGCGTATTCTCCACACTTGACCTCACTTGGCAAAGCTCTGTCTCCTCCTCTGCTGCCTTTCACCTTGGGAAATAATTATATGGTTTACATTCACGTAAGGCTGATCCAAACCACTTTGGAATTACAAGCCTTTAAATGGCACCCTCTTTGCAAAGGTGTGAGTGACCCCACAAGGGACAAGGAAACAAAATTCCTTGCGCAGAATCCAGATTTCTGAGCTGTGCTTGCCTTGATTTTTATAGTAAGAATTCTTTAACAGAAGTGGTGCAGCTGAAACAAACACCAGTAAGTGCTTTCCAATTCACTCTTTATATGAGCTCATAAAAATGACCTTTGTGTGAATTTGCCAGGGAAAAATGTTTCTATCTATAAGATGTACAGATCTGGAGATGTCGAGAATATAAACTCAAACAACATTCTGGTTGTGCATCTGGCTTATATTAGTTGGTAGTATATGATGTGGTAGTATAACAGAAGTAAAGAGCGTATGGAGGGATTCAAACACTCAGTTACCACATCTGTCTCTCTGCATTATCATCATTAGAGTGTTTAGATGCAATTTATCTCCCTTTTCATTTGGAAGATTCATGTTCCCTCCTATAAACTGGGCATCAGCCCAACCATGATGGGTTGTGTCCACAGGGGAACACCTTCACTTTGACACCTGCTAGAAGCCATCATCTGCTCAGCAAGCTCTGCTTGACTTGTTTATGTTTGCAATATTTAGCCAACCAAGGAAGGAACCAGTGTATGTTTCTCTGATATAGAAACAGGAGAGGAAACCAGGGGAAAGAAAAATAAAGGTGTGTCCACTCTTCCACAGCTGACAGATTTTACAACAAGCTTTTAATTAATTTTAAGCAGAGAAGAAGGATGCTGCTGGGTTTAAGGCTGTTGGCCAAGGCATAAGAGATGAAGAATGAGTCATTGGCAATGGCCACAGTTTGACAGTGGACAAATCAACCTCTCCATCCCAAAGTTACTGAAGAACTTGAGCATTTAGATTTCATGTTCTTTTGCATATGGATCGACTTTTACTAGGTTTTTGCCAGAATCCAGTACACTGGGGCTCTGATCTCAATGAGGTCATCTGGTCATCATAATGCAAACTGTCCCAACCATGTCTCTGCCCTCAGGCCTAAATCTTACCAAAAAAAATGCAAGTAGAAAGAAACTGAGGAAAAATACCTAGATGGAGGACAGAGAATTTTTCCTATGGGTCGAAATTTCTATTATGTTAGAACCAAATTGCTTATTGCTAATTAAGGTATAATGTGGAAAACTGGAGCTGTAGCAATTCCCTTTGTCCAGCTCCCTGACATTGATGGCAAAATCAAAAAGCACTAAGTGATCAGAAGGTTCAGTGTACTGTTGTAGTGCATGTTATTATATCTGAAAACTTCTGGAGATGGTTGTTAAAATATGCTTTCAAGGAAGGTACAAGGATCCCTATTTTCTCAGCCTTCTACTAGGGAGGAGAATGTAGGAGGGTCTGCACTTGTGCTGATCTTACTGGGATGTGTAAGTGGGTGTGATTCCTGCAGTGTGTGTAGGAGTTACAATGCAAGCTTTAATCTAGAAGCTGGCCCGTGCAGGCTACGATGACACATCCAGTTGCACATACACAGATGTTAGATACAAAAGAAGTCTAATTTAAATCAGGAGATCTGGGTTCTGTTAGTGACTCTGCCATATATTTCCTGTATTGCTCTAGGCAAAGCATTCAGAGCCTGATCCAGTCTCCTTTTAATTCCACAGCACCCCTTTCTCTGGCAGTACTCTGAGCTGGATTAGGCTCCTAGCTTATCACTTTCCCAAGCTGCCCATATTCCTCAGGGGTACAATCTTACCTGCTCACTCCATAGGTTTCTGATACAGCTTAAACCATTTGCCTCTGAAGTGATTTGCTACTTAGGCATAGCATGAATATGCAACTGAATTAAATTCTCAATTCAGCAAAAGCCTAAACCTCTAATAAGCCTCAATCAAGTAAACATATACTGGAGAATTTCAGGTTCTGTGTCATCATATACATACTCTTAAAAATTCAAGATGGTAAATTATTTCATTGGAATTGCTTAGGGGACTAAGATGAAGNGCAGTACTCTGAGCTGGATTAGTACTCCTAGCTTATCACTTTCCCAAGCTGCCCATATTCCTCAGGGGTACAATCTTACCTGCTCACTCCATAGGTTTCTGATACAGCTTAAACCATTTGCCTCTGAAGTGATTTGCTACTTAGGCATAGCATGAATATGCAATTGAATTAAATTCTCAATTCAGCAAAAGCCTAAACCTCTAATAAGCCTCAATCAAGTAAACATATACTGGAGAATTTCAGGTTCTGTGTCATCATATACATACTCTTAAAAATTCAAGATGGTAAATTATTTCATTGGAATTGCTTAGGGGACTAAGATGAAGCATACATCAAAGTACCTTGCTCAAGGCCCTATTATCTATTATTAGCCATAGACATGTACCTAATGTTAAGCATATCCTTAACTGTATTACTCAATTCATCCCTAAAAGCATAATACTGATAAGCTTTCTAGCACAGACAGCATACTTGAGCCTAGAATATTCTAAAAGTAATCTACCTTTGTTTATATGAAATGTCACAAATTATTAGTTTAATCTTTCTAATGAATCTAAAGAAACAAAGAAAATGTAAGGTCATGTAGCCCGTGCTAATTTCCAGGAATCTTGGTTACACTATAACCCTTCACTTTTACGTAACGCTGAAATCACAATATGGATGTGTATTTTGAAGTAATTGTGTTGGTGGTCCCTTCGTGCTTTCTGAACATCTAACAGTTAGCTAAGCAAACACATATGACTGATTAAAAGAAGAAAGGGAACTATTTTTACAGGGACCATTAAACTTTAACTGCCATCTGGCAGGGAATGATTAGAGAAGATCAAAATTAAGGCAGTCAACACAAAAACTGTGTGGATACCTCAGGGAATTAATGTGAATAGAAGACGGTGGACTTGTGGCTCTGTTAAGAGACAGACAGAGAAGGAAGTGGTGAACACATCCTTTATGACTGCTGCCCTAATGGCCACATTCACGGCAACAGAAGCAGAGAAAGAAGAAATCAGAACCACCTGTGAATAATCAGACGCTTGCTGTCATAAAAAAAGAAAGTTAAAGGATTATACAAGAGCCACACCATTCTTGTTCCCCAACAAGCCAGGAAGGAAACTTTTATTGTGGAGGTGTGTTGCAGTTGGCAGGTTATCTACTATCTTTACATAGGCATTTTAAATAGGGTCTGTAATAAATCTTTTAATTGAAAGGCTTTACAGAACACAGACCTGTGGTTGATCTAACTGAACACTGGATGTCACTATTTATACACACTATTAGTCATTTTAGAGGCATTAAAAACACAGTCCAGCCATGAATTGGAGCAATCCAGACATGTTTTTAAATCAGCTATCTTCAGTTATTGTTGTTCCAGGGACAGGAGTTTCCATGATCCAAAGCTTCCATGCTGCCCAGACATGGACCAGTCATTCTCCACGGCTACCCAGCTGTGTGCCCTGGCAATGCTGCAGGTAGGTACTCCCTAACAAGTGTGCCACCTCTGACTTCAGATCTTAGGGGAAAGGCTTGAGGTTTGTATGGAGAGATGATGGACTGGCTGTTCACTGCAACATCTCAGAGCTGAGACTCTGACCAGGCAGCCTTGTAACTTTGCTGTTATGGCTGGTAAGAAACAAAATACAGCTCACCCAAAAGTGCAATAGCCCTCCCATGAGGCAGCTCCTGGTCTGACTGTGCTGGAGAAGGTTCTACTCCACCCCTCATGAGCTACTGGGCTGGAAAACCCCTGTTCTCTCAAGCGTATGCCTCGAAGTTTTTCATTCCCTGGCACTAACATACACCTCTTCTGCCACTCTGCTGCCCTTACCTGAGGGTGTTTTCTACACAATTACTATGAGGGAGCACTTTTAGGAGACTTATCTTCCCTTATCTTTAGAGAAGATAAGAAAAACAAGAACAAAGTATCTCTGAGTCCAAGCGGTATGGAAAACAAATCCGTGCTGACAGTCTACAAGGTCAGGTTGGCTGCTAAAAAGACTAAGGACAGAAGACAGGTGTGAGGATGTAAAGCTTAGTTACAATTGATAAGTAATGTCCTGTGAAATGAGGCTTATATTTTGTTTCTTGAGCTCAATACAGTATTTTGAAGTTATCAATAGCATAGGAAAAGCACATTAAGTATGCTTCAAAGTCTATGAAATCTTGTCAACTGTACGAAATTTCATAAGCATGCTAAACAACAAAATTATCAGAAATGTACACATTACTACTCTGAAGTGTACAGTCAGTAGAAATGTTTGGTTATTTAAACCTTGATTCCCAACAGAATTTTTCAATATACTCATGTGTCTACTTGTCACTCTTTATCCCTGAAATGCTAGGACTCTAAAAAATGTTTGATTCTTCTGCAATTCTTAGATCCAACGTTTTTTAGGAAGAGGTAAAATGCAACTAAAAACAGCCTTAGGTGGTTTTTTCTAGTAAAGCGAACAATTGAAAATACCTTTCCTGATTTGCAAAAACACATTTCTATGCACAACACGTGAACTGAGGTCTTCCTAGTGCTATGCAGCCAAAACACTATGAGTGTCAATGGGGTTGCATTTTTTGGTTTATTTTCTACAGAACCTGGCTGAACAATGGAATATCTAAGAGTCAGAAATTATGACTGGAAACACATGGCTGCATATTATGTACCCTGAATCTTATTTTGTTCCAAACAGTACTTTCTGAGATATATGCTGGGTAAAACATTCCTTTGCTTAACTGTAAAGTTGTTTTTTTTTTTAAATTTGAGCATAATGGGTTGTTTAGTTGAGGCTTATGAAGAAGTTTTGTTCTTTCCTAAGCTATTTCTAACCTTTATACAGTACAGTGTTATTCTGCTAACACAATCTGTCCAGGGGGCAAACCAGGAGTCAAGATACAATATACTAATATGATACTAATATGATATGTATAATATATCAATACAATATGATGTATCTTATATAGAGTATTATATATAGACTGCTAACTTTAATAAGCAGTGTGAATGTTGTTGTACATATGTGCCGTTTTACAAATGGGTGGGGGCAGAATATGCCTTACACAAAAATCTATAGAGAACCTGGAGCCAGTTCAGCTCCAGGTTGTCACAGCCTGCTATGTGAATGTTGTTGTACATATGTGCCGTTTTACAAATGGGTGGGGGCAGAATATGCCTTACACAAAAATCTATAGAGAACCTGGAGCCAGTTCAGCTCCAGGTTGTCACAGCCTGCTATGTGAATGTTGTTGTACATATGTGCCGTTTTACAAATGGGTGGGGGCAGAATATGCCTTACACAAAAATCTATAGAGAACCTGGAGCCAGTTCAGCTCCAGGTTGTCACAGCCTGCTATGTGAATGTTGTTGTACATATGTGCCGTTTTACAAATGGGTGGGGGCAGAATATGCCTTACACAAAAATCTATAGAGAACCTGGAGCCAGTTCAGCTCCAGGTTGTCACAGCCTGCTATGTGAATGTTGTTGTACATATGTGCCGTTTTACAAATGGGTGGGGGCAGAATATGCCTTACACAAAAATCTATAGAGAACCTGGAGCCAGTTCAGCTCCAGGTTGTCACAGCCTGCTATGTGAATGTTGTTGTACATATGTGCCGTTTTACAAATGGGTGGGGGCAGAATATGCCTTACACAAAAATCTATAGAGAACCTGGAAAGGAAAAAGCTGTGGTGCAAAAGGCAGTGCTCTATCATTCTCCCCTCAGAATATACTACAGACACAAAGCAGTGAAAAGGCACCTGAAAAAAGCAACACAGCTCTGGTAAACTTCTGCAGTTTGCTGTAGCTTTGATGCAGTCAGCTGTTAAGACTGCTCAGAGTATATAACAGCCTATGGCTCACTCCTGTGAACAAGGTGCAGAGCATTTATTCTCCACATGCAAAATTCCAAGCACTGAGCCAAACTGTAAGAGAAATACAGTAGACATTTGTTGAATTTTTTTTAATAATACCCACAAGCATCTACAGATGTGATCCCATGTAATGAAGCATGTGGGCTTAAGCTGGAATTATTTGCAAACAGCAGGATCTCCTGGCAAGAGACATGGCACTTGCTGTGTAATGAAAGCTGTCCTTCTAAAACCATGTTTGGTTAGCACCTATGCCCTGTTGAAATTGGCATAGATAATTCTGAGTGGGAAAAATGCCAGCACGACAGATGGGAATGAAAAGAGACATGCCAGAGAACCAGGATGTTCATTGAGTCTGAGTATTAGGGACAGAGTCCTTTCCAAGAATTTAGAAACAGCAGGCTGTCCACGGTTTCTCTACTTTAGGTGTGAAATGTGAGAATATACGATCTCTTTTGTAACTATGAGCAAAATCAATTATAGTCATTTAAAAATAACTCATCTGAGCCATACAAAGCACGACAGTAGGCAGCTGAACTAGAGCAACTTTTTCTCTGGATTCAGACTGGCACCAGGTCCTAGAGGGCAGAACCTGTGCATTGGAGTCAAAGGATTCCACAGGTTTTCTGCTAAGTGGTTCAGACTGAAAAGCTTTCAGATGATAATGGATATTGTTGTTCATTTGTACACTGCCTTTCAGGCTGTGAGCTCAAAGAAATTTGCAGGGGTATGGGAATGTGAACTCAGCTGGGAGGTGTGTCATTTACAGTTAAGCAGATGAATCTTGCATGTATTAATGGGCTGTAGTCCCATCTCCCCTCCAACCAGGATCACAAACTAGAAATAGAGCCTCTGTGAAGAAGGTGGAGGAAAACAAAGTCCTTTTGCCACAGTCCTGTGTACCCTGCTTTTGCTCTTTATGTAGCTCAAATAGCAATTACAGATCAATTATCCAAAACACTAATTTAGTCTCCAAACAAGATTTACTAATTCCTGTGGGGGTTTTTTTCAGCACCAAACAGCTACATTTCCTATTTCTCTTTTCAGATTATGAATGGCCAAAATGTATTACTCAAACAGACTTGTGTAGGATCATTTATATAATTCTGGGAAACAGGAAAAACAACAAATCTAAGAAAAAATGCTTAGTTATTTATGTTTAGAAACTAAGAATCTGTTGTTGCAATTTTCCCTGCACAAAAAGCCTGTACTTCCAGAAGAGTCCACTAAGAAAACATTCCTCCATTTCGAATTTCTTCAACTTCAGTTATGAAAATTTATGGAAAAACTTCTGAAAAACTTACAAAAAAAAGGCTCTAATTTAGGCAAAGTCTTGGCTATCTGTGCTGTGTATTACAAGGAATTATTTATAAAAATTACTTTGATTAAACATCAGTGGATTGTTTTATTACAGTTTTTACTCAAAAATCAACTTCCAAAAAATATTGGGCAGATACATAATAATAATTTTTAAACACATGAGAGTTCACCCTGAATGTGGCAATGCTGAAACACACAGTGTAATAGACGTGAAGCGTTAAGTGAAACTGTTTGTGAACCTGATATTTCCTTCCACTTTAGGTTACTTTGCAAAGGTCAATGGTTGGACTCAATAATTTCTGAGGTCTTTTCCAACTTTAAAAATTCTATGATTGTATGAAATACAAATAAAAGTTACATTAAAATAGGGAATCCTAATTTTATAGAGCAATTAGAATTTTTGCTCATATATAAAATTAATTATAAACGTACAGGATTGTCTTCCACCTTGTGACATTCTACGTTTTACAAAAGGCTGGGAGTATTTTTAATGTTTATACTGTTGTACAGCATTGTAACAGTAACCAGTAGAACCTGAATGCTAGACAATAGGGATTGCTATCCAGAGGGAAAGCAGCTCTACCAGTCTTTTCTGGCAAGGTTCCTCAGAGCCTTGATGTCACTTGCCACCAGAATCCAATAGCTAGGATGAAGATGAGTACGCCTCTTTTCCATGCTGAATTTCTGCTGAAGCAGAATGTTTTTCCTCTTGACAACATCCCCTTTTGACATAAATAGGCTATGGTGTAGCAGACCCTACTTATATAATCATTGTGATATTTAAAGCAGATTTTAAAAATCCAGAAATTACATGGTAAATATTATCATGATTTCCCATTCAAATTGCATGAATGTTCTCAACAGTAATAGCACACATTCCAAATCTTGCCTAGTATGAAGATGGTATGATGTTTGTGGCTAATGTCATCCATTTCTAGGACTCAGGTGTTAAAATAATCAATGATCTCTGGAGCAGAATGCTGTACAGCCTTAATTAGCTCTACTTTGTTAATTGCATCCTGCTCTCCATTGAAAGAAGCCATTGAGAATATAAAAAACCAAATTTAGAAAGAAAAATTGCTTGGGTAAGTATTCTCAGGGACAAAGATTACTGAAGAGACAGTTTATCCCTTTCCCTTGTAAAGAAGTTTAGATTTTAGAGAAAAAAAACTTTATCATCTGTATTCCTGTGAAGCATCTCTTATAATCCAGCCAACTCTGCAATTAAAATAACATTCCTTATGTCAAAATTGGCCAACTACTAATAATCAGTGAGGTAAACAGGTATTAAGAGAGTGCTACCGAGAGAATTTCTACTTAAAGCAGAGCCATCTGATAATGGCTTTGTTCCTTCTTCCCAGTGCAAAAATGGTTTCAATACTCTGGAGCGTATTAATTCTGCTCTATGTATAATTTCTTTCCACAAGCCATTGCTCCAGTTCTAGAAGTCCTGAATGGGAAGACTCAGTCCTGAACAGGAAGATTCAACCACACAGCTGTGAATGGAAGAAGTAGAACAGAAACATGGCCCAGGCTGTGAAAAACACTGAAAACCCCTGACTTTGTAAATCAATATCAATCAATGCCCTGCAAAGTACATCATAAATCTGGATGTTCAAGAGAGCTAACCCTGAGGTAATACACCTTAAGTTTTAAAATATTTCACAAAGATTAGAATAATCTCAGGAGGCCTTTGATCCAATTTCATCCTTTGGGGGTCTTCCAACAATTAAGAGTTATTGGAATATATTGGTTTTCCAGACACATCTCCTCTTCAAAACAGATTAAAAAAAAAAGACTAGTGTGAGTGTGTGATATGTTTTGAGTTAATAATCCTCTGCTGGGAGATAAAATTTAACCTGAAGGAATAGGTTTCGATCTAGCAGCAGAACATTTCAGTTAGGTTTTGGGAAATAGGATTTCTCTTAACTAGTTAAGATTTCTCCTTCAGCAAATATGGAAGCATCTATTCAGATATAGACATTAATATAAGTTATTAATAATAAATGTTGAATTTTGGCAGACCCTCCAGTGCAAAGCACTCAGGACATGCTAATTTATTTAGCATTGTACAGGATTGTACTTCTTCAACTGAACCAGTATGCCACTACCATCATTTGTCTGTACCTGGAGGAAAACCAACCCATATCTATCAGGCAGGCATTCCAGTTTATGGGTATTGTGCCCAGTTGTCTTATTACCTGCTTTCTGGACAGATATAAGGCTTGATAGCACTCTAAGAAGTCACCAGAAAAATGCCAATTGTATACAACATCCATTTTGCTGATACTTGTGTGTGGTAACATTCAGAGCCTGATATGTGTACACATTTTCATTCATTTCAAGGTTATAAAGTGAAAGTTCACATCACTGTAGAACTGATCCACTGCATGGTGAACCTAGGAAATATACTGCTTGGCAGTGAGGGGGAAACGTTGCTTTTCTAAAAATAAGTACAAAAAGACTGGGAGATGTTTTATGGTTCCAGGAGAAGTTTTTAGAAAGCTTGGAAAGATTGGCATGACCTTTTCTCTTTCCTTCCTGGGAAAGGGGAAGGCCATACTGGTGGAACCAAAGTAAGTGGTCACTTGCTGTTCTTACTGCCCTGACACAAGCCTGGCTCAGCAGCAGGGAATTGTAAGGCCACAGGAGCTGTGGGAGAGGACTGGGCTGGCTCTTTAGGCACCATGTACTGCAAACATCTGCATTCTCTATCTTCCTTGCCAGAGGCAAAATGGGGAGAAAACCTCCTCTGGCATCCTTCACTACTGCCCACATGCATAACTGGTCCTGACACGGAGAGACAATTGGAAAACTGGGAACCTGCTCTAAAAGACTTTCAGAAATGCGGTGAGCAACTACAAATTACACTGTCTTCAGTGCACTGATGCCCTTTCTTGGGGACCTACCAGCAGGCCAGCCGCAGGATAGGAAATGGTGTGAGATTAACAAGTGTTTCTTTATGAAGATCTGCTTGAATTAAACTCAGCCTGGCCCTCAGAGATCAGTAACAGCTCCTCAAAATCATCCTGAAAGGAACAGCTTAGCCAGATTCAAAATACAGTATCAGAAGCTATGCCTTAAAAGCAACAATAAACCAATATTCAATAGAGGTTTTGATACTTCACAACAAATGGCTTGTGAATGCATTTTTTACAAAACATTCTAGGGTGGGAATTGTGAAAGAAGAGGGTTTCTGTTTAATGTGGCTTTGAATCTGTGTGATTTTGTGCTGTGTATACACAGAAGTGTAATTTCCACTTTCTTCTCCATTCATGAGAGCTGGGGGAAGATTTGTTTCGTGCCTGGAAGTCCAGACCTCCAGTTTCCCAAGGAGAAAGCACGTCTCTTAACTGCTGCACTTCCTTCCATGAGGAGGCGAATTTCCCTGTTGCAGACATCCTGCTGGCTGCTGCACTTCCTAAGGTGAGGTACCTGTCTTCAGGAACGGGGTACTCTGCATGTCACTGGACAGCAGTATGTCATGTTGAAGTCATTCCGACACTACAGCATTCAACTTTGCTTTATGGTTTTATTCATGGTGATGGAAACACTTATTATACAGTACCACATGGATTGAATTTCTTTTTGGAGTGAAAAATTCTGCCTAACCTTTAAAAGGCTTTGCCATTGACGCTTATTTCTTAGTGCTTGTCTATGGAAGAATCACTAGGCAGACACTGCAGATCTGCCCATGCACCTCACTACCCCAAAAATGTATGTAAGCTGTGAAAAGAAAAAAAAAAAAAAAAACCAAAACACAAAAAACCACTGGCTTATACCCTTTTTTGCTGGCCTTTACAGACTGGCTTTTTAATGCTCTGTTTTACTGGAACTGAACCAAGCTTTCTGCTGGATTGAGGCAGGGAGCAGAAGGCTGGAAAATTCAAACTGTACTGTTGTCTCTCACCTTTGGACCTACAACTGAGTACACTTCCCCTGTACCTAAAGATCAGAAGACACTGCGTTGTAGGTTCTAAAAGCACATTAATGATGAACATTGGTATGTAGCTGTTGAAAGTACCTGTTGATCATATTTGTTGGGGGGTGTTCAAGTTGTTGACTTGGAGCATGTCTCAGCTTTGTGGCACGTGTGGTTTCACCAGTGACAGCAACATCAATCGTCCTGTAGGTTTGCAAGAGCCCAGCACCCACCCTGAGCCTGTTCCCATCCCTAGATACAGCACACACAGACCCTTACTTGGTCCATTGGACACCATTTACACACGACTTTAGAGTTTGTTTTTATGGCACAGATTGTATCGTATGAAAATCGTACAACTTAAATAAATGTTTCCCAGTGTTTTACTCACAACGTCGATTATTCAGCATCTTTACTAGTTGGCAGTAATATCATTTACAATAGCAAATGACCACTAAATTAATGATCCCGTTATCAAATGAAAAACATCAAAGCACATGTAAGCGATTAAAACGGAAATCTCGGGAACACATGCTCAGCTCAGTGAAGATAATCCTATTTCGGTTAATCTTGATTAAATAGGATTCTTTCGTTACTTGGGTGTGAATCTGCTCATCGGGCAGAAATGACTAATTGAACAGTAGGGGCTTTTTGTACCCAGCAGGTGTCCTCGGACGCGCCCCCCTCCCCGCCTGCTAGCCCCGGGGAGGGGGTGCGACACCGACACTGCGACAACGACACGGACATCGCGCTCGGCAGCGCCACCCTCACGGCGCCACCCTCACGGCGGANGCGCACAGCCGGCCCAGCCCGCCCGCCCCTCGGCCCGAGCGCGGCACCGCAGCGGTGAGAGTCGCGCCACTCGCGCCATCCGCGCCCATCGCCGCCCCCGCCCGCCGCACCCTCACTCTCTCCCTCTCTCTGCAGAGACGCCGGATCGTGACCCCCGGGACGCCGCCCGCTAAGATGTTCGCTTGCGCCAAGCTCGCCACCTCGCCCTCCCTGGTGAGTGGGGGTGCGCGGGGGGCTTCTGC
>VZUA01012417.1:0-10430 GCA_013401035.1 Horornis vulcanius | reverse complement strand
TCATGACTGGTTTCAGATGTGTGTGGGACTAGAACTTAGAGCTAAGCTAAATCTGTCACATAACTGATGAATTTTGTCTTATCCTAGTGCTAGAGAGCAGAACAACAACAGTATTTATTCCTGGGAAGAAGTATGGAGAAGAGGCTGACCAACAAGTTACTGTTCCAGTTCAGACCAACTTTTGGTCCTTTGTAGATGTGGACTCTTCCTCAAAGAAACATATACCAAAGGAGAACTTTCAAATTGGACAGATGGTAAAGCACACGCCTTGTTATGAGAGGAACTGTGCTATAGCTGTCATTTGTGTTATTTCCACCTATAAGATAACGAAAAAAATTAAACTTGTATTTCCCAGAAAGTCACAACTGAAATAACTTTATATCAATTATGTTCTAAACTGAGATAGCTTTCCCAAAAATGTAGGTGTCATTCAAACAAAATTTTACCAAGTATTACAGGTATTTCATTAGATCATCTTGCAGTGTAAGTGGATGTAGGCTATTTCAGATATAAAACACCA
This sequence comes from Horornis vulcanius, assembly GCA_013401035.1. Lineage (NCBI taxonomy): Eukaryota > Metazoa > Chordata > Aves > Passeriformes > Scotocercidae > Horornis > Horornis vulcanius. Next base: position 9,910 of record VZUA01012417.1, on the reverse strand, counting down.
CGATGCTTCTACAAGTAAAAGCCCAAAAATAAAGTAGATGTTTTCTTTCTATGGGTCTTTTCTTTAGGATGTGAGTTTGATTCCAATTAACCTCGTAGATGGTTTTGGGCTCTTGATCTACAATGAGTTTCTTTCCTGTCGCCTGTCTTCTCCTGTTGTACATCATATCTTGAAAAAAGCCATTAATCCTGAAGCCATGCTGTATAAAGTCTCCCAGCAGTTCAGAACACAGGATTACGAGGAGGTAACAGATTACACACAATAATTTAGAAATGCATTATATTTGTGAATATCATACTGAGTTTGGCATCAGAAGGTTCTCTCTGCTGTCTGCTTAACTTGTAATACTTTCTGCCCTTTCCCCCACCCTATTTCCACTAGCACTATTAGGATCATTGACAAAAGCAGCTTCAATTCTTGAAACGGGTCAGTATAATAAATACAGTTTGAGCTTGTTTCTGGAAAACACACTAAGTTAACATTTGTATGAAAACAGATCTCCAATGTCTATTTTTGACCAAAAAGTTTACAATCAGTAGTAGAAGTTAATATTCCATTCTAATTAAATTGTCAATATCTGTAGCATAACTAACAGATTATTTCCCCCTGGGAAGTGTTCAAGGCCAGGCTGGATGGGGCTCTGAGCAACCTGGTCTAGTGGAAAGTGTCCCTGCCCATTGCAGGAGTGTTGGAACTGGATAATCTTTAAGGTCCCTTCTAACCCAAGCCATTCTGTAATTCTGTTTACTATCCACGATCTGTCCTTATTATTATCCTTCATATTTTCCTTATTCAGCAAAGCCAAGGGGTGACAACCGTCTTTACTATTAAAACTATTGTAAAAAACGGTAAAAAATATATTGTCCAGCCTGTGTTACTATGCCACTGGTATATTTAAACATGTGAAGAAAGGTCAATTCCCCATTTGCCAGTTAAATATTTAAAATGTATTCCCTCTCTCTAGTTTATTTTGTTTGCTAGGAATCTTCATGTTGAACTGAGTTCAGAAGCAGAAAGTCTCATTCAGGGCTATTACCTTGCAAGTCGCAGGGTGAGAAGAGATTCCATTCATGGATCAACATTATCAGCCTCTGCACTAAAAACTCTGTATGTCCTACTGTCCATTTTCAAAGAGAATTTTGCTAATCTGCTCAGAAGCTTTAATAAAAATCTACGTAAGACTCAAATAGTTCAAGCACAAATAATCTTATTTACTATTTATGAATGCCATTTATTTTATATATTGACACTGCTGAAAGAAACCCAAGTTCAAACAAGTTTGCCACGCAAAAAAAACCCCAAAGCCCCAGCTATTTAAAAAACATGTATCATTATTAAAGCTATCTAGAAAAATAATGGGATTTAAATATGTACAGCTTTATAATGAGAACAAAAAAAGTATTAATGGATAACATGCCAAATTCCACTGTTTAGCAGAAGGTGGTAATGCATAATGTGTATTTTGTCAGTGGTAAGTGTAACTGCACAGATGAAGTATGAAAAAAACCACCCCAGTGTTAACTTTTAATTCACACAAGTGAATTCTGCTTGACACAGAGCAAGATACATTGCATTCATGCCTGCAGTACTTTTCATTTCTGACATGCTTATATTGATCTCTCAGGATTTCACTGGCTAAGGCTCATGCCAAGCTCAGTTTGAGACAGACAGTACTTGAGGAAGATGCAGTGATTGCCATCTTGTTACTTGAGTCATCGCTGACCCTAAAACATGGTAAATAAAGCACATCAGTTCCTTAGTCTTAGATGCATCACTGTCATATTTTGTCAGTCTGAAAAAATTCTACATCCATTGATTGCAATAGCAGGTAATTCCAAATCCAAACCCAGAACTTCCAGTGTTGAAGATTGGTACTGGAGAAGTCTGTCAGTTTGTCTTAGTGCTGTATGTAAGAAGGCCACAGGCCAGCACCAAGTCTGTCGTTCATGCTGGTTTATTTAAGGCATTGCTCAGGTTAAACTAAGGACAGATTTCCCTCCCTGGGGAAACCAAAAATAAGAGTTGGAAGTTTCTTTGTTTATTAAGCATCAGTCATATTTGTTCACATAGATTTGGAAGCAAGGTAAGAATGATGATCTAGGATTACATTACTAAGTAATTTGCATCACAGCTCTTTTTTTCCCCTCATAGTACTGGCAAATATCAAGTCTTACAGTTTAATTTCTTCTTTGCCTAGGCACATCTGCATTATGTGTAACACCAAATCCTGTATTTCCATTTGACCTCAGTGATGAAAACTCCCTGCAACAGAGAGATATTTACCTCATGCAGTGTCACCATCAACTGCTGAAGTTTATTGCTGCCTATAGCCCAGGATTTCACCTTAACACTAATGAAGAGTAAAAACTCCACAGAGCCTTAAACTTAGAAGACAGTTCAGTGATGTTTTTACCAAGGAATAAAAAAACATAGCTGACAGGAGTTGAATTACAAGTTTTTGTGAGTTATTTGAAGGCAGGAGGTGTGTCTTCATCTTGGAAAGCCGTGGCTTCAGAATACAGTCCTACTCAGAAATTCTCTTCCTGCCTACCACTTTCCATTCACAGTTAAGCAAGGAGCAATTTAGGATTCAGGATTTTTAATCAGACTAAAACTAAAAATTAAACCACCAGTTCAGAATCTAATGTTTTATTTCAGCTGAATTCTGCAGTTTTTCTTGTTGCTTCCTTTCAAATCTATCACCCAAAGGGTTAAGGAGTTTCAAGACCATTAAAACTCTTTTCACAGTTTAAGTCAAACAGTCTTTAATTACTCATGGTGTACAGATTTTGAGATGTATAAATCTATTTTCATACTGCTTCATGTTCTGTGTCTTTTTTACATTACAGCAACATGAGATTAGACAAGGATGCCAGATGCTCCTGCAACCAAAACCCAAACCAAACAAAAAAGCCGGCAAAACAAACAAACCACAAAAGTAACCCACCAAACCACCCCAACCTGCAAAACCCAGTGTTTCCACGTTAGTTTATGTGGTCTGCAGGGGATAGTAGAGTGCTAAGGTTAGGTAAAAAAAAAATTAGACAATTTGGTGGCCAGGTAGCTCAATGAGTTTACCTCATTGTAAGAATGAAGAATGCATGGTAGGAGATGTTTGGAGCATAGTATGCTTCCCCAGCTATGGGCTTTCCTGTGTTTCATCTTCCTAGTAAGGATATAGCTCTAGACATAATCCTCAGCAAGCCTTGCATCCAAGAGATACACATTAAATAAAAAAGCTGCAGTAAAATTGTACAGACTTCCTGTCAAATCTGGACAAGCTGAATACTTAAAGCTTGTGTAACTCCTACCCAGGATGTCATCCAGGCAGGATCAGAGTACTACTGCTCCCATAGCCTCAACAAAAAAAAATAAGCTACTGCAAACAGAAATCCAGGATTTTATTCATTCCCACTACTAATACTGTAAACACTTATTTAGACAACACAATGTCCCCACATTTTCATTTTTGCCTTATTCACTTTTGATCCCTTTATTTGATACACTCAAAAATTCATACTAAGTATGAATTAAGTGGGCCCATAAGGCCATTTCTCTTTCTAGAGTGAAAAACTCGACCCTGAACTTCACTCCAGGATTATTCATTTTCAGTGAACAGCTACTCCCTGCTGTACTGTGGAACCAAGCAGTTTTTCTGATGGGCAGGAAGGGCAATGGAAGCATTTCCAAGTGCATTAGAACTCCGCATTCCAGGCTGCTGTTTTCAAGCTAAGAACAATAACAATAATGAGTTAGTTTCCTGTGCCCTTAATCAACCTTGTACAAAGTATTACCCTCACTGGCATTTCAGATCTCGAGATACACATCAAAAAACATTCAGATGGGTAAACGGCAAAAGTCTCATCATTATGCCAGCAAAACTACTCTTTAAGGGTAGGCTGAAATAGAATTCCTTTGTAAATCACTATTTTTGAGAAGCAATATTAAGGGATTTTCTGCAAAAAGAGCACATTTTATCCTTGCTTCTACCCAGTTTCTCCCCAGAGCTCTTGAAAATTGTAAGACTTGTAACACTACCACAAGCAAAGGACGGTTGCCAACACATCCAGTACAGCCTGCAGGAGCCTGAGCACTGTGACAGTAAAAAAAGCAACTGACCTCCTTTAGCACCCACACTTCCAGAAGTGGGTGGACTCTCCTGCTGGTCCTGTGTGCACACACAAAGCTGGAAGACAGCAGAGGTGGTCATCTCATGTCACAGAACCTTGAAAAAAAATAAATGAAATCAGAAATGACAGGAGTAAATCAAAAAACTGATAGTAGGGAAAACCCTACTGGTTAGCTGGCACATCAGAGAGACAACACTGCTCATCACAACCTTCAGTTGGGTAAACGGCAAAGGGTCATCATCACTGTGCCAGCAGTTTCCTGCCAGTGCAAGACTGCTCTTTCCAGGTACTAAATACAAGGGAATTGGCTAAGTTTGTCTCAAGCTGTACTTCCATAAGTGGAAGTAGAGTCTTCATTTTAACTGTTAAGAACAGAACAGATTGAGTACAGCCAAGAACAAGAGAAAAACATCTCTGGGCACAAAAATGCAGGTCACTCTCTTAAATTCATACCCCAGATACCAAGTATATTTCTAGAGGCAAAGCTCATACTAGTCACCTTTCCCTTTGGAATGTATTCCAAGACTGATAGTTGAAGTGCCAGCATAGATTGTGATCTGAACATACTGTTCTTCATTTAATTCTCCCCCTTTTAACTAATATCCATGAATTCTTCAAATCAGAAGTCATGTTTCCACAGTTTAAAACTAGGTTCTCTTATACTAGCCTCTCCCTTGGGATTCTTGGGTTGCACCTGCTTTGTTCTGGAGAGCAAGTCTTAGGAGATTTTATAGCTGCCATAATACCTTTTGTTAGGATTTCAATGTCCTAACTCTACATACAATCATATTTCTCCTTTTTCCATCTGTAAGGGAATTTGGAAGCCATTAAACAGCTTCACAACTCTTGATCTGGATTTCATGACACTTCCCTCAACTTTTTTTAAGAAATACTTACTTCTGTAGCTCCAGAATTCATGTGGCATCTTTCTGCTTGCAAGGCATGGCAGAGGAGTGAGGATTCCCAAAGCCATTTAACAAATTCATCTTGAGCTTCACTTTCTGCCTAAAACAATGAAAAGAAGATGTTTGATTCAGAGAGCTCCACTGCTGAGCCAGCAGCAGAAAGCATTAACACTTCTTTGGGAACAGTAAGCCAGTCCAAGAAACACCAAGCCCATGCTCTCTTTGTAATTACCTGGGATAGAGCATCAGCCAAATCAAGGTTAAGCAGAGGCATAACCATCTTCCTAAAACGAGCTCCAGTGTGAGGAATGACTGATTGCAGGACAAGTACAGTGCTCCTAATGACCAGCCAGGCTGGGGAGAGGAGCACCCTGGCAGGGTACAGCCTTTAACCCCAGTTCTCGTGCAACACCCTGGGGAAGTCACCGATGTTTCACCACCAGTTGAACTGAGGTCAGCACTCACACTGCAGTCTGTAACACAGGAGAGCATTACCCCAGAGGCTGCTGATAGTCCTGGGGCCCTGGCCCTGCCAGACCCCACCAGTTTGGATCTGTGCCTATAACCTGAGAAAGGGCACAGTCTGGGTCACCTCACAGCCCTTGCCCAATTCCCAAAAGGAAAAAGGAAAGTCATTTATCTTTTGAATTATGACAGGTATTTGCTGATGAAAACGATCTGTCAGCAAAACCAAGTGTCTTTGAATGTCCAATCTGTCACTCCTTTCAAGACTTGAAGAGCCAAGAGAGAGCTCGAAGTAACCACCACGTGGCACACAGTAATTAGCTCCATCTCGGTCCCCCACGGCACCACTCTCCTGGGCAGCCTGTGCGGCTGGAGTGTCAGCCTGAACTTGCCAGGATGCACGGGAAACACAGGCGCAGTTACAGCAGCGTGATAATCACTCCTCTTTCAAGTGACAGCTTTGGCTGTTTAGAAAATCACCTGCACATCATCCCTGCAATTCCTGAGATTACAGCCACTGCTTTGACCTGCCATGTCGGGATTCCTCACATCAACCACCTGGGAGCATCTCTAATTCCTGTGAGAAGGCCAGAAATCACTCTGCTGTTCAGACGAGCTCCAAGCAGCAGGGCGGAGGTGGGGTGGTGGATCACACGGATCGCTGCAGATCCACACGGCAGGATCACGGAATCACAGAATGTTAAAGGTCTGGAACGGACCTTAGCCGTCATCCAGTCCCAACCCGTTTCCTGCCACAGGCAGCGACACCGCCCACTGGACCAAGTTGCTCAAGGCTTTATCCAGCCCAGCTTTAAACACTACCATGGGCTGGGGCACTCACACCCTTCCTGCTGCAAAGGCCTCACCACCTTCACAGTGAAGAACTTCCTTCCAAAATCTAACCTAAATTTCCCTTCTCGTAATTTGTACCTATCAGACTCGGTGGCCGCTGCTGCCGCTCCCACGCCCGAGGCCAGGGCACGGCGGGCCGGCTCCCCAGCCACGGATCGGCACGGGCACGTCCCACGCCCGGGCATTCCCGCTCCCAGGCACCGCCCGGGACGCCCCCCCACAGCCCTGAATCCGCCGCCAAAGGGAACACGGGCAGGATCCCGCCACATCCACCCATGCACCCACCAAGGCACGCACGCCGGGTGGAGGAGGGCAGGCGCAGCAGCTCCGGCTCCGTCCCGCTCGGAAAGGGCGATCCCCGGCCGCCATCCCCCTAAATACGCGGCGCGCCGGGGCGGGGCGGGGCGGGCACGGCGCCTTCCGGCTGCGCGCGCAGAGGGACGCGGGGAACGGCGAGGGGCGGGACCGGGATGGTGAGGGAAAGCGATCCGGGAGGGGCGGGACCGGGATGTCGAGGGGAAGCGATCCGGGAGGGGCGGGACCGGGACCGGGATGATGAGGGAAAGCGATCCGGGGCCGCAGGCGCTGTTGGAGTTCAGGCTGCGAGCAGCCGGGGGAGCGTGTCCCTGCTCCGCAGGGTCTGCCCGGGCACCGCCTCTGCTGCGGCCGCGGGAACTTCACCTGTCTCAGCCCTCCCTCAGCAGGGAAAAGCTGCCATGACAATGACCGAGGTTTGCCGAGATCTTTTAGGTTCCTCCATGAAGAATGCTGCCTTTTAATAGCAGTGTATAAACATTTTACAGCTGTATTCCTAGGCGCGTGCATATTCCCAGTGCTACCTGCCAAACTCTTGTGTTTCAGTATACGAGGGTATGAACTGCTCCTGGGAAATGCAGCACTGGAACCAAATATTAGGTTTGAAGTAAACAAGTTTGGATGATCTGTTTTTACCCTGCTGTGTAAATTTCTAGAAGATAAAAGGTCTTGCCCTGGTCAAAGGGAGTGTCAGTTGCCTAAACTGGTGCTCCCTCAGCGGAAGGAAAGGCAGAATTCTGATGCAGAATAATCTGTCTCAAGGAAAAAAAATATAAATCCCCACTCATAAATATGGGGAACTCTTCTTAACTGAAAAACTGCTTTTGTAATTCTGCAAATTCTTACAGGCCTGTAATAATTCCATAAAATGCTGGAAAAGTTTTAGGGATATGGCTACAGTAAGCAGCTGCAAGTGCTTGCTGCTCCAGTTCTCTGGCTGCCTGAAGAGCATTGTAAATATTTAGTTGTAAATACTGCAGGGGTTGTAGAGAGCTCTGGATTTTACCATACTTTTTAAATAAAAGTTGTTCTTGGTAGCATTTTTGTTTTCCCTTTTTTCCTAAATGTCATTTTAAAATTTAAAGTCTTCAGAAAGGAGACAATATCTATAAATTCAGAATATTACCATGTACAATGGGAAAGTGATACAGGTCTTGCAGCTCATTGATAAAGAGTCTGAGATGTATTTTCTGTGCCATCCATTCATAGCTTTCCATGTTTTTAACCTTTATTGCTAAAGCATTTTTCATGCTTACAGAATTAATTAGGTTGGAAAAGACTACTGATCACCTTTGACTGATCAGCACCTTGATCATGGTACTAAGTGGCACATCCTGACTTTTCTTGAACAGCTCCAGGAATGGCAACTCCACCACATCCCTGGGCAGACCATTCCAATGCTTAACGGCCCTTTCTGTGGAGAAATTCTTCCTGATGTCCAGCTGAACCACTGCTTCTTGGATAAGCAGTCAGAATCTTTCAATGACATTTACAGGAATTAGCCTTTAAAAAACACTGTGGATTTTTTTTTTTCCTTTCTGGAATACTGTCCCTTCCAGGTATATTATCTTGTTTAAAGCTCAGAATGCTGCAGAAGCAGTTGAGAGCTCCAGATTTTACCACAGTGGTTTTTTTAAGTTGTTCTGGCTAATATTTTTGTTTTCCTAAGCATCATTTTTAAATTTAAACCATGAAGTCTTCAGAAAGAAGACAGCATCTATAAATACAGAATATTATCATGTACAATGAGAAACTGTTAACAGATTTTGCAGCTCGAAGTATATAATATTTCACTGAATAATATTTAATAGAACATTTACCTCAGCAATAACAAACCATATGAGAAGTACAGTGTTTTACAGAACAGATACAACAGATGGCATTTGTGCATTTAGTTTCAACTTTTCTTGCCTAAATACTGATGTTTAAGTGAACAAATGTGCTACAAACAAGCCAACACTTGGGTTCACCTGCTGCAGCATGTGAACCCCTTAAATGAAATGAGCCGTGGTGTGGTGAGCAGACACGTGGTGGTGCCGGGTAGCAAACACAGGCTGAGCCCTAACATGCAGCACAGTCCTGTGGGTGGATACAAGCAGTGCCCAAATTACTGCACTCTGTGCAGGAGGGACAGGTCTCTCAGCACATTTCTTCTCCATGAACATGCATCCACATTCCCAGCAATGGCTACAAACATGTAGGACTATCCCATGGGAGCCGTGACCCCACAGCTGCGGTCAGGGGATTTCTGCCATCGGCTTTAAGCAGTGGAGAAAGTCTGTGTGGGATTACAGTCGCTATTTTTAGCCTTGCCCTTCTCTTTTCACTCAAGCCTGTTTTGCCCTGTACTTGGGCATTAGCACATCACTCCTTCTCTCTTTTCTCACAGTGCTTGTCCCAGAGAGGACAGGGATACTTAACTCTGCTGGCAGCTCTTTGCTGCTGCTGCTTGGATTGGTGCTGGCTTCAGTCACCCCCTCCTACTCCTCCTCATTCAGATCACAGCAATGATAGAAACCAATGATGTGTCACATTAACTTAATGAGGTATTAATTGCGTTTAAGAATCAATTCCTTCTCCTCTACAAACAGCATTTCAGGAATCATAGTTTGTCTGTAGATACTGTTTTTTAACTTAAATATATATATATATAAGGTGTAATAAATAACCATTTTTTTAAAAGCAAGAAGGGAGGTTAGATCTGTGAAGATGTTGATGTTTCCCCATGGTTTGCACTGTCTCCTTGTGCCGAGTGGGTCAGAAACTGTCCCGTGGCTCCAATGTACAACCTGGAACGCATGGGCCACTTCTGCAAGAGAGGAGACAAGCACAGCACTGAGACACCCGGGATCTTTGCACTCCAACTGCAGTTCTCAGCAAAGCTTTCCTGGAATCATGGTACAAGAAAATAGGAACCTGCTGCTATCACCAAACAGTTCTTGTTTTGGCATTTGCTGGAAAATGTTTGGAGCTTGATAAGGGAGCCTCAGCCTGGATATTTGCTTTGGTAATTAATCATGAAGTGCAGCTCCCAACCCTGCCATGCCCCAGCAGACAGGAGCAGGCCATGCTGGCCAGTCAGGCACCAGCGATGCTACAGGGATACACCTGCACCTGCAGGGTTTGCAGCCCTGCATGCACACCCATCCCTGCTGGCTGAGCCCCACAACACCACAGGGGCTGCTGCTGATGGCTGTGAGTCTAAGAGAATTTACTGTAATTGCACCTTGGCAGTCTTCAGCA
>VZUA01012414.1:326-32947 GCA_013401035.1 Horornis vulcanius | reverse complement strand
GGGTTTTTTTTACTTACATTCTTTTTTTGATAGGAAAAGGAAAGATAAGTGAGAGGAGCCCATCCAGGGAGGGCCCCTGCAGCCTGTCCATTCTCAGCACTGCTCCAGCTCTCACCTCTCCCAGGGAGGGACAAGGTTGAGGTGACACAAAACAGCTTCCAGGATGCTGCAGCCTCCTCCCCTTGAAATTTTGGTACTTCAAGGAAACTACCCCACGCTTTTCTAATCATCACCTATGAATTCCTGTAGAGTTGACAAAATATTTTGGTTTTCTTCCAGGTTGAGTCAGTTTTTGGGGTAACAGAACAGAACTCAAGTTGGGTTTCAGAAGGAACAAAGCTCTAGAATTAGAGGCCTTACACAATCCAGAAAAAGAGAAGGTGTGGTTTTCAGTGGCTAGGAGACAGACCTGTCATGGGCAGAACTGAAAACAACTGGTGAACTGTGACAAGCCAAACCATAAATTCATCTGCACATGTTTATAAAATATTTATCTTCTCTCCCTTACACTTCATTTCCAAGATATTTTAGGAGTCAGCTCATGATTTTCTTCAACAAACCCTTCTCCACCCACGCATCACAGTCTCATATAAATGCATCTTTCTATGGAGACCATTAGAGAGATTTTCCTCCCTAAATGACAAAAAAACCCCAGAGTTTAATATAAAATAAATAAATAAATACATTGAGAGGCTTCAAAATAATTCCTGCCTACACCAGTTCTAGTAGCAGTGCTCTGTTCTAACTCCCCAAAGGAGCAGTTTGGGTTATATGCCACAGTTGCACTAAAGCTGCTCCATTTCCAGCCAAAGCTGCAATTCCTCCAGCCCCACGGCACAATCACAGCTCCTTTATTTGGAGGATGAGTCCAAGCACACATTCCTCAGGTTTTAACTCCCAACACTCTTATCAGTCTGGATGACTCAATCAGGAATCCAGGCTTGTGACCCAGTGTCAGCACTGATGGCATCACAGAATTTATGGAAACACCTCCTGAGCTCTGTGGTTGTCCCTGGAGGTGCAGGTGCGGCACTGAGTGGGAACAGCCCCACATCCAACCACAGGGACCAGCCCAGAGAGGGTTTGATTGCTCAGTGCTCACACCTGTCCCTCCACCTGCATTCCAGGTCTAAAGAAAGATCCCTACAAGAGCCCAAGGCCCTGAGCCTGCTGCAGGCTCTGGGATTTGCAGCTGAATCAGTGAGAGAAACCCCTCCAAAGCACAAAACTTCCTTTTTATACCTAATTTGTGCTGAAGCAGGGCTAAAAGAGAGGGAAATACTAGTCATAGTAAAACCACAGATGATGACAGTCCAGCAGTGATGCTGGAATCTTTATAAAACCCTTACTCTGTTTTTTAATCAATACAAACACAAAATAGCTGAACCATGTGATCTAGATGAGCATTAAATCTCCAAAGTATCATCCTTTCCAATTTCAAACACCGATCTCATATTGCCACTTTTATTTTGCAATGGTTGATTTCAAAGTCATCCTGTGTAATGTTCTAAAAGCCTAATTACAAGCAGATTCTCTGGAATATAATCACAAAGAAATGACTTCTCCAGAGGTAAAGTGATACTACTGCATCTTGCTTCCACTTGGAATTGTGTTTATCCATAAGAACCTATCTCATCGGCTGTCCTGGAAAACGCCATTCAAGAAGTTGTTTACTATCACAGACAGATGTGGAATAATGCAACAAATGGATATTCTTGTAAACTCTTTTGGCAAATATAAAAGGGTATCAACATCAGTTTTTCACTGCTTTAGTGGTGAATGTGAACCAAAAGGAAATGTTTATTCTACAAGACTTGTCACTTTGAGCACTCAGTTTCACTAGAACGATACCAATACCCTCACTGACCAGCAACATGGACTGGAGAATACATTTTGTCACTAAGCCACAAGGAAAAATAAATCAATTCCCAACTGCACAGACCAGAAACTGCTCAAAGCAAACAGCAGGAGGATGCTACATTTCCATCTATGCCCCCTTTACAGCTGCACCAAGCGAAATACAGACTGTGCTTGGATTCCAGGGAAACAGGGGATTTAACTGTGACTCCAGTGGCTCTTTCCTGACCCCTCGTGTCTGTCCACCTCACACAGCTCAGAAGTGTCTCCAGCAGAGGGGAGTGTTGGAACGCGCTGATGGAACTGTGACTCTGCAGCCAAAATCTCTGTTTTCTCCAAAGAAAACAAAGGCATAACCTTGGTGCAGGAAAGAAATGGTTTGGTTTTACATAATCTCCTGCAGTACTTCTGTGGGGCTTTGGAAAGCATCAGTGTGGTGAGTTTTCCAGCTCCCAAGTGCAAATCAAAGCCCCCTCCGTGCACTCACTCGCACTTTACACCCAGGAGGGCCAGGCTGCCCTTTGGCTCCCTTGGCACTGCACAAACACACCCCGAGGAGCCTTTCCAAAGCAACACAAAGCAGCAAAGCACTCAGATCCTACTGAATTCACACAGGTGAGTCTTCTCTTTTCATGGAGCTGCATCTCTCTCACCTTCCCTTCCTGTCTCAGGCTATACTTGGTGAGGCTGAAGGAGTTTTCTGAGTAACCTCTCAATCAACAACAAAGTTGGAAAACAACAGTTGCATTTAACTAAGTGCAGCACCTGAACAGTTCAGTTATCCCAGCACTACTTCAAATAGCCCTTCTGTCACACATTTCCTACCTGGCCAACATCACCTTTATATATTTGCACTGTAAGTTGATGGCACATAACTTTTAGGGGTTGGATAAATACCCATTCTGTCAATAACCCAAATTTCCTAAGATGAACCACGCTAAGAATGGGAAAGAAAAAGGGACATTAGCTCTTGGATACCTTCCATGAAGCTTAAAGACAGGAACTGAAGAATAATCTGAGCCCATTTCCAAAAGTCCAATTAGGAAACTTGTTTGTAAAATCCTTACAGGTTTAGGTATTCTCTTTTTCTTTGCTAGAAGGAAAGAAACCACTGAGTTTCTTCTCTTTTTTATATTTCTGTGTGTTCTCTGTTAAAGAGCTGCAAATAGCAGAGTGAGCCATGACAGAACAGGGCAGTGCAGCACCTCACTGCAGAGTGTGCTGACAGAGACAGGACAGGGGAGGTGTGACTTTGGGACAGTCCATGGGACAACATCCTTCAGTCTCCACTCTCCAAATCCTCTACCTCCCTCAGAAAATGTTTACATTTCAATTATTGTACATATTTTGGAACATCCAGACCTTTGTTTAGTATTTCAGAACAAAAGCTGCATGTAGGATGCTATTTCACAGCATAAAATTTCTCTGAGGGCTAAAGTCAGGACATCCTTCTGAAACTGAGGAGAGCACCCAACCAATGTCAAGCAGGAATTCACCCCAACCATTTGTGTGTTACAGACAAATCAAACCACCCAAAACATCAGCTGTGATCCTTCACAGCAATATTTCTGTGTCTTGCCAACAGAAAGAAAATTAATCCCATTATTTCTCAGGCTGGGAGACAGTTCTATTTGCCTGCACAGGCTGAGAAAACAACAGAAACCATAATGCTCTAGAGCCACCTTGAGTTCAGGATGAGAATTCTTCACTCAGAAAGCAAACTGAACAAGCTGCAGGGCTGAGGCTTCCTGTTGGAAGCTTTGGCAGGGAGCAGTGGGATGGGAGCCCAGGGAGGGGCAGCCTCACCAGTTCAACCCCCCAGCAAATGCTTCCCTGCTTGGCAGCACATCCTTCTACCACAGCCCTTTGCAAAAAGGAAAACAGAGCTGCAGCTCCCTGATCCCACCCCAATCCCCTCCTCCAGGGTCACGTACCATCCCAAAATCTGCTCTTCTCTCCTTGTAGAAACTCTGGTGGCTCCTCTGTGCAGACACTGAGGAAAAGTCTGTTCCCTCTGTTTTGTCTGAGCTCTGTTTGTTCCACTCTTTCCTGGGAGCCTGTAAAATACAGTTATGAATGTAATTAAATATACATGCATATGCACATACATATATACATATTTTATATATATATAAAATGCTTTATGGAAAAAAAACCCAAAAAAAACAGAGGAAGCTCAAAGCTGAAAATGAAAAATGGAAAAATGGAAAAAACATGATAGCTGTGAACATCTACACTTTAATCACAGAATTATAGGACCATTAAGGTCTTTTGCAACCAAATCCATCCTCTGGATTTCACTCACATGTCACTGTGTGAAGGGAATCTCTTGCCTCTCACCAAAGTCAGGAAAGCAGTGGAATTTCACAAACAAATGAAGGCCATTCACACAGTAAAAATAAAAATAAATTTTGCTTCCTTCAGATGAAGACAAAAACAAAGAGAGGTCCAAAAAGATCACTGCTACAACTTGTAAAATAAACCCAAATTACTTCTTTTCAAGTAAATAGAAAATTGCAGTTAACAATTTAACCTCCCAGGTTCACAGCATTACAAAAATACTAAGCACACTTTTTAAAGCTTTTTCAAGCTCTCCATAGAAACATCAATAAGTATTTCTAGACTTGAAGCAAAAATGAGGTCATCTAGTTCAATAGCCATTTTTCAAGAGAACCCAAAAAGAAATAAACTCCAGTGAAAAGTATGGATCTGCTGCCTTGCTGCAGAGCGCTGAAAAGTGCTACAAGAACACAATAAAATCCTTAATAAAGAAAAGATCAGCTACAGTAACACAAAACACTCGGCTACCACTTGGAAATACCTTTTTATCCTCATGGAAGAATGGTTCTGACTGAGCTGACAGCTTGTGTTTCCACGAGTTATCCACACTTTCCAAAGGGAAGCTTGGCCTGGATCGATGCAGGTCCTTCCTTGCCCTCACCTCCTGCATGATGGGCAGGCTGTCCCTTCCTTGGCGGCATTTTTCCGAGTAGGATCGTCTGAGATCCGCGGGGACAGTCCCAAACCCAGACATGTAGCTCTTCCAATCAGCCTTACTTCTGAAAGAGTCGCCCTCACACATTTTATTTGTGCTGTCTTTGCTCCTCAGTGTGGAGCTCCTCACTATGTTTTTGCTCCAATTGCCCTCTGGAGATACCTCCAAGAACTGTTCTTTTGTCACCAACTTCTTCTGTGAGAGACCATCATCAGCCTTCAGGGACAACTTGGAGGCCACATTGACTTCCAGCCTCTGCTCTGTACTCACTACATTTATGGGCTGTACCTTTTCAATTACAAATTTTGCACCCTGATTTCTGGAGGTCAAGTTCACTTCCTCATCCTCATCAACAATGAAAGTTTTCTTCCTAGCAAATTCCACAGGTGAATTTACAAACTTCTCTGGAAAAATGCTGCTGGGGTTTCCCCAGTAAGGAGGGCTGACCTTTCTGTCTCTGGACTTCTGCTTATCAAATTCAGGGCTCTGTAATTCCAGTTTCTCTTTGCTCTTTTCATTCAGGATTAGTTTCTCTGGCCTGTGCTGCTCTTCTGCACGTTCACCTGGTTTGTTATTAACTGAATAGTGGTCTGATCCACTCTTCCACTCGTTCCAGCTGTAGGTAAGAGTCATTCTATCTGACACATTCCGTTTGTTCTTTGATTTCTCCCTACTCAGCAAGCCAAGATCTTCAGAGAGCTTCTCTTGAACTTTACTGGCCTTTGCTGATTCTTCTTTATATTCTGCCATAAGCACATCAATATCGAGAATTTGGGATCTGTACCCATCCTCAGCCTTCCTTCCAGGAAAATCAGAATTATTGTCACTCCTTTTCTGGGGGCCCAGCTCGCTGTCCTTACGCACCGGCGCGGAATGCGGCAGGGACCGGGGCTCATGGTAAGAGGAGACCTTCCTCCTGCCACCCTTGAGATCACCTTGAGCTGTATTTTGCAGATCATGTTTTAACAGGAAAGCATCAACATCTATAATTTTCTCTTTAGAAAGATCCAGACCTTTTTCATGATGCTGTTGGTTATCTTTCCTAGACATATGAAAATTACCGAATGCAACATTTTTTGAGAAAACGGCATCTTTTTCATCTTCTTTGACCCAATCCTTGCTAATAGGCACTTCCCAGGAGTCTTCTCTACAAGTTGAACTTGTCACATTTTTATTTGGTTGCTGCAATAAAGGTTTGGACCTTCCAGGAAAAACAGGGTCCAGATTAATTGCTGCTCCCTCGTTTGAACCAGAAATCGTATTAATTTCACTTGCACTGGGAGCACCAACAAAGCTTTTCTCTTTTTTCATACCAGGAACCTGATAAGTCACCGCAAAATAAGTTGCCTTTGGCTCAAAGACAGAACTCTGATGTTTCATGTAATCATCAGGACTGCCAAGAACAGCTTGGTTTGCCTCACTCCCTTCCACCCCATCTTTGATTTTTTTACTTCTCTTTTTAAGTAAACTTTCATTCAATTGCAATGAATCTGTCCGGCTCAGCTTCTTGATATTTTCGGGAGAGAGCCACACAACTTCTTCCACCTTGAGTGACTCCTGAGGCAAGGTCCTCCTCCTCCACCTTTCAGAAATCTTCAAGTCAGAAACGCTACTTCTGCTTCTCCTGACTTTCTCATCTGGATCTGCTCCTCGGAGTTTCTCACTGTTTTCAGGAGCTGTAGAAGCCAAGCTAAAGTCTTGCTCTTTGCAATTTAAATCCAGACTTTTCCTCAACCCAAAGGCTCCAGATTCCTCTTTAGTAACGTTTAGTCCCTTTGTATCAGGGGGGTGGCTACTGGAAGATTTAAAATATTGCCCACTTGCAAGCACTGAGGCCTGAGCCCCGTATTTATTCACACTTGTGGAAATCACTTCGTGATCCAAGTTGGTTCGAAATTCCTGAATGTCTGTCCCACCTGCCCTGAAACTCCTTTTCTCAGAAGAGCATTTCACAACATTAATCCTCTCTGATTTATCTACAGAAGAGACTTCACTCTTATCACCTTTAATTTCAGTATGTAGCTTGTTGACTTTTTCACTCATTCCCAAACCTTTACTTTTGTTCGTGGAATAAGGTATTTTCTCAGTTATGAACAGTGGCTCAGGATCAGTTTTATCAGAGTCTCTTTTCTGTTCAGGTAAAGTGCATTCACTGGAGAGAAAACCAGCAGGTTCTCTCAACCCAGCCTTGCTTGTGAGAACCTTTGTATCTCTGGCTTCTGAAGTAACATTTTCTTCTTTCAAGTAAAGAGTGTAGCTGCTTGCCTTAACGGACTGCCCTGTGGATACAACGTCCTCATCAGTTTTATTCTCTTTCACAGATGATTTTCTAGCTCTGAGTGTCATGGCCTTTTTCTCAGGAGCCATTGTGATAGCTTCACTAAGAGCCCTTTCACCACACATCTGAAGGACTTCATACCTAGGCTCTATTCTTTGGTAAATTTGAGAATCTTCTGTACTTTTGGGAGTGGGTTTTTCACTTTTTTCAACCATAGATTTTTCTAAGACAATTCCTGGACTCATTTTTTTGTCTTCACTTGAACAAGCTGGTTTTGGACTTTTCTCTACTTGTGCTGGATGCTTTGATGGATCAGGCTGCTTGTGATGCTCCTTTGCAGTACTGCTTTCCTCCCCTTCTCCCATCCAAGAGCGTCTGCTGTGCCTGGAAACCACCAGGTCCTGCTTGGCCTCAGGTTCCTGGTTCCTTTTTGGTGCAGGATCAGCCCCAGAATGCTCAGCAACAACGCTGTGCTTCTGGACATTGTGCTCAAACAGGGTAGCCCGGACAGTTTTAATGAAGGGCTTTTCCAGAAGTGCTGGGTTTAATTTCTTTTCATAGTTGCTTGTGAATGAGACAGAACTCTCACTTTGCTGTGAGAAATGCTGACCATCTCCCAGGAAGCTTCCTTTCCTCTCCAGCTGATCAGGTTTATTGGTTATCTTTAAAACCTGTCGGGATTTCCAAGGCTTCCCAGGAGCAAACGCCTCGGTGAAATCTGTGCCATGGGTGAGCTTCAGCTCCTTGCTCTGGAACAACAAAATCCAACAGTTAACTGAGTTTATTTTAAATATGTGTAATAAAATTTATTTTAAAACTTACTTGTACCTACTTTGTGCAACAGAGTCTGCACAAGTCAAACACATCCATATTTGCTGAACACAAACTCCACTGAGACCAAGGTGACCTAAGGGAATGTGTAGCTCCAGCTCCTGAATCTTGATTTTAACAGAATTATCTCACTAATAACCAGTTACACGGTCAAACTGCAAGGAACACGAAGATCTGAGTAAACATCACAGCTGGAGCTGCTCAGCTATGAGAAACGTTAAGCTGAGCAGAAGTAAAAAAGGAAAGATGGAAATTAATATTTATTACCAATGCTTCACTATTATTTACTCACAGGAAATACAAGCAGTATCCTAGAAGATGGTATTTTTAATAGCACTTGCTGAAAAAAGCACAGCATGCAAATAATAAAGGGAATCAAAGAATACTAGAGGTGTTACAGGAGTTCAATCTTTTATTCAAGTTTTAAAATTTAAAACTCAGAGCTGACTTAAGAGCATCTTAAAAAAAGCTAAAGAACATCAGAAAATTAACACTAAAGGTATTTATAAATAAAGGTTTTCAAGTCTGAGCTATATTCTTCAAGGAAGTTCTTTAATCCTACTTTATTGTCAAACTCTGAAAACAGCACTTCCATTAATGAAAGATTTTCTTTTTAAAACAAATTACTCTCCTTGAGAACAACACTGAACTACAGAAACTTTGCACCTGTAGCTTTTCCTCAACACATATTCCTATCTTGGACAGGAAAAAAGCCATGAGAACTCACTACAAACACCATTAAACTACATTAAATCTCCTCTACTAAAAACTGTCACCAGAGAAGTTCTGTTTTGCAACACTGAAGTGTTGCTTAGAAACAGAGAGAGCCTAAAGCTTCCACAGCAAATCCCCATTTTCCCTGGAACATTTCGTTGCCTAAACTGCTCAGGTAACTGTTGTTGAGGAGCCTGACAAAGGTCCAGGCTGGGATTTATCAGGAGCTGGGACATGGATGCAGGAAAGCACAATCCTAATGCTGTGCTTGGAGAAAATAAAGAATAATCATTGCACAAACCCACCACAGCCAGAGGTGATTCACTGGGGTTTCATGCATTAAAAATCCCTTAAAAACAGTACACAAAATATTCTTCCCTCTCTACCACTCCTACACTGAGCAGTGTGCACACAGAGCTTGACAAACTCAGCAGACACAACTCTCCTGAACTTTTTTCTGCACATCCTAAAAACAAACATCAGCAAATCCACTGGGATTGTGCCAGCCCTAACACTCTCCATGCCCATTTAAAAGTCACTGATTGATAAAGCCACACACAACAGCTCCTTCTCCTTGCAGAGCCAGCTGGATCCCACCAGCTGCTGCCACTTCCTTACTTTTGGATTTTCCTGCAGGTCATGGATTGAGTCAGCTCCAGCCTCCCCAGGTTTCTCAGGCTTTGCTTCACCACCTGACGTTGGACTTGAAAACCTAAAACAAAGGACTCGAGTTATTTCTTTAGTCCAGCTGGTCAATGAGCAGGGTCGCTTCCTACCAAAGCAGGCTGGTGGAAATTATCCATCAAATTACACTTCCTAAAGGAGAAACATTACTATTTCATAGTAAATGACTGTATTTGGAGGTTAAATTTTATCTAGACCAAAGGAATTTCCAAAAAATTGTTAATTATGCATCTTATTTGATAAAAGAGGATTTAGAGATGCATAACAAGCCATAATATCTCACTGACAGTTACATGCAATACTGACAGCTTTATTACTTTTTTTCAGCTGTTGTCAGAATATATTTAATTTTCTCTTTCTTGGATTAAAAAAGGCAGGAAAGGAGCTTAAGGATAACAGTAAAAAAATCACATTAAGTGGAAGCAAAATGATCAATGATTTTTTTTACTGGACTGAGAGAACAAGTTTTACTGAACAACATGAAGCCAAGAGGATTAAACAGAATTTCTCTGTAACCTACATCTTGGTTAAGTCTGCAGAGAGCGGCCGTGACTGCAGGGACCGGCGCAGATTTCCACCCTTAACGTCAGGATTTTCTGTTGTCAGCTCCTTGATCCTCTGCTGGATGGTCACACACCTGTTTTCCTTCTCAGCAGTTGCTGGGAGAAGCTCTGGATCCACCGTGGTGCCGGGATTTTCCGAAGTAAACAAATTAATGTGTTTTTTAACACTACCTCTTAAGATATTGCTCTCTTTTTCTGAGGAAGCTGCAGGACTTTCACAGCCCAGGAATGTGTACGTTTCCTTCTGATCTGCTCTTTTCCCCCCCTTAGTAGTTCTGCTTTCACTGGTTGTTTCAGGGCTTCTTTCAGGACCACGCAAATTAATAATTATTTCTGGTTTTGTCTCAATTTGTTCACTTTTAGGTTTAAGTTTTGTTTCCCAGGTGTATTTCCCATTATTTAGGATGCCAATGTCCTGACTACTGCATTTCAGATTTGTTTTAGAAGAACTGCTTTTATTAAATTCAGTTTCTTCATGTTTTGGCCCCGTTTCAGACTGATCACGACTACTCACATCAGTAAAAGCAATTATAGATACATTCTCCTTGCTTTCATGGGATGAACCAGCCTTCTTGCAAGAAGAAACATCTTTATGTTCAAACTTAGCTGTCAGGTCCATGGACAAAGGCCTTGGTTTCCTAACCCCGGATTTCTCCGTAGGAGATTTTTCCTCAGAAGCTTCCACGTTGTGATGCTTTTGATCCCGTAATGATTCCAGAAAAATAGCAGACACTGGTCTGTGTTTTGCCCTTTGCTGGACATCAACAGAGAAATCAACTTTAGTGTTGAGATTATTTGCACCATCATTGTTTTTCTCCCCTGGATGAACTTCACGAGCATCTTTCTTTTCACCGCTTTTGAGGGAGCTCCAGGAGTCCGGTCTGAGACCGGAGGAAAACGACATCTGCCTATGGAGAGACCCATCAGGATTCCTGGGAGTCTCTGCTGGTTTCACAGAGCCCTGGAGGTCCTTGGTTTGCAGGGCAGTAAATCCCCTGCGCTCCTGAGCCCTTTTCTCCTGGCCAGGCTGACCTTGGCCCGCTGGCTCAAACAGAATGACCGTGTTGGCACTGGGCCCCGTGTAGAAAGTCACGTTTGTCACCATGTCACTGTCAGCCTGGTTTTCAGAGTCAATGGCTTTCTGATCCACTAAGGGAGGGACATTGCCACTCAACACCTTCCCAGAGGATGTTTCCTCGGTGGCTTTTCTCACCATGCTGCTGGATCTGAACGCTGGGACGGGCGGTTTGACGTTTGCAAAAGTATCCGAGGATTTCTCTTTACAAAAAGGCTTTGGGAAAAGTCTCGGCCTTGATCCCAGCGAGGGCATCGTTGCAGATCTCAAGGAATTCCCAAATTTCTTGTTTTCTTCGAGAGTCAGTGATGCTGAGGCCTCCTTTGCCTTGTTGCTGGCATCTGAAAGCACACTGACATACACACGCTGTGCCTTCTCCTCAGCCCTGAGCTCAGCTAGGTCAGGGACTGTCGTCAAAGACGCCAAAGTAGAATTTATTTCTACTCTTGTTGCCATAGTTGGAATTACACATTCAACAGAACTGAAAAACTCCAGCGAGGAAAAAGAATCTGCAAAAAAAAAAAAAAAGAAAGGAGAAAAATGCAAGTATTGGTAGAGTCAGCATGAACATCAAATAACATTCTCACACAAATTCACAAGGAAGCAAACTCAGATTAAGGTGCCTTTCAGATATGCTGATCTCAGAGTTTATCACACTGAAAGACATAGTGTTCCTTCTCTAAAACACATCATTATTTACTGACTTGGCCCAACAACTAAATACAATGGAAATAAACATATCCTACAAATTTCCACACTCCCACTTACCATAATTTGCTGCTGCAACCAATCCATAGGGCCTGAATCCTTTCTCATAGCGACAAGAGCTTGGTCACCAAGGGCACATTAAGGACAGGGAATGCGATCACTACAGAGACACTGCCCAGACCTCACCTGCAAATAAACAAAATATTCCGACTCAGGTGCAGCATATACCCAGATCTACAAAGGCAATGCCATGTGAGACAAAAATCCAGAGTATTCTAAGGAGAAAAAGCTTGGTTCCCAAGCAAAAGTGACCTCATGCAACTGTAAAAAACAGAAGAAGGTTTATTTTTCAAACAGCCATTAAAGAATCACCAAGAAATTACCACCTAAAGGTGAAGGAAAAATAACTCGGGCTGCAGACACACCAAATCTGAACAGTTAAAACCACATTTAGGTAAGACTGTTTGCATATTCAAGTGCTGTCAATCACTGGTTAAACACAGAGCTCTGCATTACTGTAATCTCAATTACTGTAATTTACTTTCTATTGTAAAGCTCTTTTCTGGGGCAGCAGTCTGTGAAGTGCTACCTGAGCAGCTGACCTGCAAACGCCTGATTTTCCATCAAAATGGGACTTTTACCATGACAAAGCAGTTTTGTATCTCGCTAGCAAAGGCAGGAGAAGAGCTTTGGCTTTAATTATATTCTTACTGCAGAGAAGTGGGAAAACCAGCAGTAATTAGAATTTCAGCTACCAGAAGTAACCTGAATTTTTTCCTAACAGAAGTATATTTAAACTCGTAGCAGATGCAGGCAGCTATGTAAGGTTAGATTATTTTTTCCTTCAAAAGCTGTCATACTCTTCATTTTTAGAAAACTCACAGTGTACTCTGTAACCAGGGGCCCAAATTGTGTTGCCACCCTCTCGTCTCTTTTGGGCAGCCTTTGAAGGGGCAGTTTTGGACTCCTCTCACTGGACGCTATATTGGTATGAATTTACCACGCAAATAAATGTATTTGCAGATTCGGTGGAATGTGGAGCTTCCTGCTTATGATTATTAAAAAAAAACCCAACCAGGATCTTGCCTTCCTGAGTCTGCAATCTGGAGAAGTGGTTATTTCACCTTCAGCTTCCCTTGACCAGACTCAGCCCACACTGGCACCGAAACTGCAGGGATTTATTTTTGTCCCTGCTTGAGCTCCCTCTCTCAGGCAGGAGAATGAACTCCACTCACCTTGTCCCGTTCCCTTTCATCTTCCAATCCACTTGGAGTTCTGTCTCAACCACTTATCCCTGACGCCATTCCCCCCCTCCCAAGTCCATGACCTCGTCTTTCCAAAATAGCCACTAACCCAATCAGCTTATCCACATCAATCTGCCCCTTCCACCATCTCACAGATCTCCATGAAATCTTCCTCCATCTCCCACTCCTTGTTCTAAGAAACGCCATCAAAATCCGATTAAAATGCTCTCACATTCCAAGGATGCAAAGGTTTGGGAGGTGCTCTAAAAGGAAACTTGCTGGAACGAGGCTGATGCTCACAGGCAACATTGCAAAGGGAAAAATTCAGCTGTGAAAACAGCGTCGGTCTTGCAGTAGCTGAAGATAAATTCTCTCCTATCATTCTGTAGCTCCTGTTTCTCTGGAAAAGAAGAAGGGGGCACAGAGCTTCTTAATTGGACTAAAACTTGATCCTCAATGGAACGCGGGGCAGTGAATTTACAATGTGGGACCTAATCCCTGGTAACAGAGTGCAACTTGCTTCTCCAGCCAATATTTTTAACACAAAATTCACGCCCTCTTTAGTTTTGATTACACTCCTGCTTTACAGGACCCCTTTTTCCCCTACATAAACTACCAAAGTCAGTTTTTGTGTTCTAAATTCAGCTGCCCTACAACAGATATGTGGCCCCAAACAGACAAGTATTTGAAAAAGAACAAAATATTTAGGAGAAAAAATAATCACCCAACTTTGAAAATGATAAAGCTCCTTGATACAAGTACACTTGATAAAGAGGAATCATGTAATCAATGCCAAGTGTAACATACACTAGACACTGTGTCTCAGTTTTGAAACACATATCTTAGTTTAGATAAATCTGTTTCTTTCTTAATAAAATATCTCTAGTCCAGTTGGCAACATACAAAATTTAGGGCAATTTATAAAGATCAACTAAATTAAACTGCAGGAGGATTTCAGATGCTATTAATATTTAATAATACTGCTGTAATCGTACTACTACAGTTGTAAATCCCTCACCATCAGCTACATCATGTTATTCCCTCCCTGACCTCCTCCGCCCAGGGACAGTCAGCCGAGCTGCCCGTGCTGGCCCTGCATGTCCCCATCCCGTGTGGCAGAGCCTCAAAGCCACCTTGTCCCCAGTTCTGGGCACCTTTGTCCCCAGTTCTGGGCACCTTTGTCCCCAGTTCTGGGCACCTTTGTCCCCAGTTCTGGGCACCTTTGTCCCCAGTTCTGGGCACTGTTTCTCTCTGTGCCTCCCAAGCAGTGCCCACGCCCCCCTCGGCTGTGGCGGGTGCAATCTGCACGCAAATGAAATTTATAAATGGCACTGAAGTATCTCTTGAAATCCCTCCTGCTTTGATCAGAAAGGCTGGCACATGAAGGCCTGGCTCTTCCCTGCTGCTCCTCTTCCTCAGCTTCCAAACACCTGCGACTGGGTTTTTTTTTTTCCTGGGCCGAGCTGAGCCACCGCAGGGTGTCACAGAGATGCGCACACAAACACCGGCTCCAGGCTCCTTCAAATCTTAACGCCCTCAGGTGTTGCCTGCATTTTTAATTCAAGATCTATCATTACAAAGATTGCCAACATTGCTCGTAAGAAATCAAAATGGATTATTCATTTCACAGGGTTATTTTTGCAGAAAATCATTTGGGAAGGGTTTCACCCCAGACACGCCCTCGCTTTGGCACTTGCCCACCCACCACACACACAACTATTATTTACATCACTGCTAATTCCTTTAAGCCTATTAAGGCAACAGCCTGCAGATAATTTTTCCACCATGAATCACGTGACTATTGCCAACTTCCTTGCTCAGAAACAAGAATGTTTTAAATGACACAAAGTAAAATCATCTATAATCTGGCCCTGAACCTTGCAGCAGATAAACAAGTCCATCTGTCTTCTCTAAGGGTGGAAAGCATAAAAATTCCACGAAGAAAATCTCTCTGCTATTAAAAAACCCAAACAAACCAAGCATGTTTATGACATGGAGATCAAGCAGAAGGCCTGGCTCCAGCAGCAAATACCCACTAAAAATACTCCATAGAAAATCACATAATAAACATGAAGATTTTCTTCTTTATATACAACTTTATCAGGAAATCTGCTTCCAGTATAAAAAAATTACTCCCTTATTGTGTAGATAAAGGAAGAAGTTTGTATAACAACATATATCAGCAGCTCCTGAAAACATGGCTTTGTTCATGACTGTGGCTGGGAGGCTGGGACTAAGGACTCTTCCAACCCAAACCAGTCTGGGTTTCTATGATTCTGTACATTCCCCCAGCCTGCAGCTTTTCCCTGGCCCAAGAAGCCACAGGAGCTACTGGGAGCAGATGACCCTAAGCCAAGATTCATTTCATCCCTCCTACAAAAGGTTGTCCCGCTGTCTAATATGATTCTGTCTTTACAAACATTTTTCTTCTTTCTTCTTCCTGTCCTCATTGATCGAACACTGGGGTCAGTCTGCAGCAATCCCTGTCCCTTCTCTCCTGAAATCCTGCTTCTGCTGCTTCCTGCACTTGGAGAGGTGCTGATTAGATTAAATAAGAATTAACAGAGCAGATCCTATCACTTACTGTGCACGTACGAGTGTGAGTGCTAACAAGAACATGACTTACTACAGAGCAACAAAAATAACACAAAGAAGAAAAAAAAAAGCCTATTCTGAAACTTTCATAACCAAGTAGATCATGAAACTAATTCAGTAAAAAGCAGGCTTTTTCCATTTTTGGGTTTAAGCCTGATTCGTGCTACTATTCATTGCAGTGGGATCCATCAGTTGTATTTAAGAGGCTATTCAGGGTCTCTTAAAGGGAAAGATTATCAAAAATATTTTCATAATGGCTCTAATTTTTAATTTACCAGGACAAGTTTATTCACAAAGTAAAAACAGCTAATAAAATGCATTTAAATTAGCTTTTCCCAGATTCACAGCTAATGAAAACTAGAAGGCTGAGAATTAAAACTACGTATTCCAAATCTCACCAGGCAGACCATTAATATTAAAATTCCAAAGTATTGCAAAATTCAAAATATCCTTCTTCCATTTCCCATATCAAAGTCTCTTGGAACCTCGAGTTCTTTTACAAAAAGAACTAAGTGCTGTTCTTTTGGACATTACAGTCCAATCCCAACCCAAGAATGAAACACTTCACTCTGACATTTCCTCCCGCTGCAGAAAAGATTATCATTTTGTTAAATAAAGTGTCCATCCTATAAATAGCAGCATTTACAAGCACTTGTAAATCTCTAATTACTCCTGCCAGTACAATTGCATAACGATCATCACCTGCCAGAGCTTCACCCCCATGCAGCTGCACTGAAGAACTCCAATATTTTCAACCACCCTTCCCATTAAGTGCTGCCATCTCAGTATCACAGTGAGAACTTTACACCTTGTATTTTGATCTCCATGCTGCAAAGATTGGACAGTTAAAATGGTAACAAGTTATAGAGCAGCAGTTTCAATAATTCAAGCTGGCCTCAAAGAGGCCGTAACATTTATTTATTAAAGCAAAAATTCCATGTTAAATACACTGGCATGAACAGCATGAATTTAAGATCACATTCCTGATGTAGCAGGACAATCAGCTGAGACAGGGATTCAGGAAAACACCAAGAGGGTGGTGAGGCTCTTGGCACAGGGTGCCCAGAGAAGCCGTGGCTGCCTCATCCCTGGAAGTGTCCAAGGCCAGGCTGGACAGGACTTGGAGCAACCTGGGACAGTGGAAGGTGGCCCTGCCCACAGCAAGGGAGGCACTGGATGAGCTTTAAGGTCCCTCCCAACACAGACCAGTCTGGGATTCTGTGATTAATTTATGGTAGAATAGGATTCAACAGAAAATTTTACTGTGTATGACCAAGGAAGAATGCACCGTGATGGCTGTGGGGCACAGGGAGTCATCCTCCAAACTTCCTTGAATTTATGAGACAGAGAGAGCCAGGAGAGAATGATTTGGGTAAAAAATTACATGTAATAATCTGCTTCCACAGCTGTCAGTCCTTGCTTTCAGTCCACTGCTATTTTCATAACAACGGCTGTGTCACATATAAAACGTAACCCAACAGGATTAATGTATAAAAGGGGCAGATTGCTCCAGTTATTTCTAGAAAACAGCTTCAGAAAATCACCCTTTAGAAAGGTCCAGTTTGTGATGATGGATTTATTATCAAGCACCCATGTTTTGGGTATTAAGTCCCAAAAACTTCTGCACTGGGTTTTGGGGGCAATGATCACTGTTCTACAAACAATTCAGGCCAACTCCTTCTCTGTCAAGATCAACTTTGGCCAAGGCAGGTCTCGGTTGGAGATTTTCCTCTTTGTACATCATGTTCTACTCAAGAGATCCCTCAAGAGCACAGGGACTGACAGAGCACGCTCGGCATTTCCTCTGACCTGCACAACTGCCTCATTACACACCAATCTTCCACAATTTCCTTCTCCCCAACCCTCTCATTGACAGTTTCAAAGGAAACTCTCTTCCCTTCTCAGTTTCACAGAAGGCCTGATTTGTTTTGGAAGTCTCTTGAGTCTCAGGTAGAAAAAAAAAAAACCCAGCCACAGGAAAATTACATTAAATGTTGGTGAATCACCATTTTTTGGTACCAGAAGCTGCATATCCTCACCCTCCTGTGTGAATCATCTTTTACTTCCAGCACTCCACACAAGAGATTCCACCCAGCTCATCAGTGGGTGGGTATTTTCAGAAAGTCCAATTGTTTTGGCAGTTGAAATAGGGAATAAAAGCAAAATCCTGATTTCTGCCAGCTGAAGATGACATCCTGCAGAACAACATGAGTTATAGGATAAGGCTAAAGTGAGGGTAGAAGTGTGTTTGTTCACAAGGTGGGTACTCCCAGCAGGCCCCACAGTGCTGTTCTGTTTGCTTCTCACATCCAACCTTTGTTTTTGTGGTCAGCTTCAACCCTTGCTAATGTTCTTTTAGGTTTCATCCTTGTAAAAGCTTTTAAACCACAAACAAGACCTGCAAATAACCTCCCCATGCAGTTTAGCAGGAAAAAAAGACATTCCAGAAACAACTGCATTGCGTGCCAGATGAAATATTAATGATCAGGTTTGGCTACAAGCAAGAAAAATGGACTGTGGAAATGAAAAAAGAAAAAAGTCAAATTTAGGCTCTTCCATGAAGATGTTTGGTTGTTTTAGGGAGGACTTTATTCTATCTACAGCTCCCAAAGGTCAACAGAGTCATGTCCTGGACACAGCAGAGGGTGGGTACTTGAATTTGCAACTTGGCAAATTTCTCCTCAAACCTTTTCAGAATCATCATGAAACTTTCTGCTGGTTAATTTTAACACAGTCTTCTTGCTGAAGGAAGCTTAACTTCACTTTTAGCTGCATTTAAAATAATTTTTGGCTAGAGTTAAGTTTTTCTGCACAGATTCTGAAGGAATGAGTTAAATCCCTGACTCTCTTTTTCATATCTTATGCTCCACATCCTGAATATGATGGAATTAATCAAAAGCTAATTTATTTATGTGTCCTTCGAGTGTAGGATCTCCATGACCTTGCTTTAAAAAGGTGAAATTTGGCTCATTATAGTTTCAGAAATACATCAAGCAGCTACTGATCCCTCTGACCTCGCGCAGGCAGAGCTCTCAAAACCCCCAAGACTGAGGCAGGGCTGTGTTCCTCCAGAGGCTCCAGCTTTGGGTGGGAATGCTCTCATTTGGCAGGCAAACCATGGACACAGCTGAAGGAGTGTAAGGAGATGGATGAGCCAGCTGCAGCACAGACAGAAATATGGGATTGAAAAACAACTTTGGCATTCCTCCATTTGATACTCCCCTACACAACACCACGCTCCGTACCATGTTTCAGCAGTAAAAGCAGCTTAGAGACCACCCACACCTGGAAATATTTACTGTAACTCTGCATATTTCTTGTCCTCTTGGCAGCAAGGGAAGACAAAGGACAACTGATCTCAGAGCTGACAGGACCTGGATATCACCACTGGATTTTGTTTTATTCGCTGCCTTCAGAGCCACCAGCTGCTCCAAATGCTTTAAAAGCAGCAATGATATAATTGGACAGTTTCCTCCCAAAACACTGATGGAAGCTACTTGGACACTGACATTGGAACTCCTTGATGAGCAAGATGCAGTTAAAATAGCCCTGCAGTACAGCAACTTGCTAAGCCTGGCAGCCAGCGTGGGGACACCAAAGCTCATGTGAAGCTCAGGAGGTGAAGCACTCCCATGGGAGACAGGGCTTGGCTGACCTGCTGAGGAATTCAAAGGATTGAGTGAAGCAGATCCGTGGGCTTTGGTTTATTGAAAAAATCCACCTACTTGTTACAAAAATAGGCAAGTGCCTCCACAGAACTTTGAAGCCTTCAGAAATAAAGCTGACCCGTGGCCCTGTGCCCCCAGGCAGGAATCAGGGGAGGGATCTTTTCACACAAACCCAGCCTCTGAAGGTCACTGTAACACAGAAATAGCAGAGGTGAGAAGACATTTCCTGCTTGCCTTCATGCACAGCAGGTGCTTTTGTGTCAGAAGGACAAAGCCTCTAATCCTCTGATCTGCCTCCTCAAATTCTAACAGGATTTCCAGCGCTGGAAAACTCATTTGTGGCCTGGCACAGTAAACCACCTTCAGAAAGTACAACCAGCTAGAGCTGTCCTGTGATTGACGTGGGGTCACCAGGACGAGTTTATAAATACTGAGCTTTTAAACATTCATCTGAGTACTGAAAAATTAATTAAGGTATTGCCATATGGAGTGAAAAAAAAGAGTGGTTTCATCGAGACTTTCAGAAAACTTGATGCTACTGGCTTTGGAGCACGACCTTGAACACACTGAGAGCACTTCAACAGTTTAACCATCTGGAGAAAACCTGAACCCACAAAACTGAAGGACAAAGGAAACAGAGTGATGGGATAGAAGACTCATTAAAAAATCGTGACATTAAAAATTATATATGTGTATACATAGCTATGGTGACTAATGTGTACCCGAGGGCTAAGAATTAACATTCCTTTGCTTCTGCAAAAACAAGAAAGCAGGTTTACAGTGCATTATTTTTATACCTGTACTTTTCTTGACAGACACATTTGGAAGCTGCAAAGACTCATTCACAAAGAGCACGTGGCAGCTACTGATAAAACACCCAGAGCAGAGATGCTGCAACAGATTACACTGCTCCTAAGCTTTCACCTGGACAAAAAGAAATTGCACTATCACAGAGTGGCTCAGGCTGCAAGAGACACAGAGGGTCATCTGCTCCCATCTTCCTGCTCAAGCAGGGTCATCCAGGAGCACATGGCAAGGTTCTGGAATAACTCCTCTGAGGGAGACTTCACAACCTCTCTGGGTGATCTGGGGAACACTGTCACTGCACATTCTTGATATGAATATTTATGTATTGCTTCAGCTCTCACAGTTCTGCCACCTGAAGTCTTGTCTGATGGCTGGTTTGCCACTTGTGATCTTAAAAAATCATATGCAAAAAGCTCTGTGTTCAACAGCTTTTGATTTGGCTGCTAATGACACATTTTCTGTCAAAACAGAGAGCCAATACTGTCGCAGCAATTTCTCCATTCAGTCCACCACTCCACCTTACAGATATTTGATTAGTCAGAGCATAAGCATGTAATCGAGTTCAGTCAACAAGCAAATACACTCGAGCCCAAAACACTCGTACCAGGCACTGCTCTAGAAATGAACTGCAGCTTCATGGGAGAAAGACACTGATAAACAGGGGGTTGGACCAGGTGGTTACCAGGAAGAGATGATTCTGTTCCATGTACAAATGAACAATTTCAAAGCCTGCTCCCCTGAGTCATAGCAACCTCTGCCCTGAAGATGAAGCCTGCAAAGCCACAGCATGGTGGTACAGAGATCTTCCTGGTACTGCTGCAAGAGACAAGCATTGTGACAAAAGACTGGCAGAGCTGGCATTAATAAACAACACAACTCCATCTCCCAGGCAGCACCTCCACCCCAGCTCTACAGCAGCAATTCAAGTGCTTCACAGAAAAGATGACCCAACTTCGAACAGAAAATTATTAACAGTATTAAACTGGATTAATTTTACTCCAGTTATGCCTTTCAGGATACTGATGGAGTCATTAGAACTCATTCAGATCATGACCCTCATTTCCAATCCCATCTCATAAATACTGAAAAAAGCATTGGACTAAGGGGAGATGAGTGGATCTATTCTGTGTCAAATAAAATATTGTTATAGAAGTCAAATACTTGGTGGCATTTATCAAAATCCCTTATGTCACCCTCTGCTCTACAACACACTGAAACATGAATCTTTTTGCCTCTCAGGTTGTTCCCAGTGTTCCAACAGCTCTTTGATCTCTTCCTTGTGTACTGAACCTGGCATTAAGTCAGGATAGGATACGGTGCTGCAGCAGGGTGCTGCCTCCTGCCAGCCATCAATAAACTGCCCTGAGCTGCACACCCAGAACAAACCTGCTCTGTCAACAACGTCTGACGTTGTGCCACAGGAGTTACTGCTGCTGCCTTGATGATAAGGCTCCTCTTCTTCCTTCAGTGGGTAAATCTGGCTTCTCACATAAGCATGAAATAGGTTTTCTCCCCACATTAAAGCAAATGCCCACCTCAGAACCACTGGCTGGGTAGTGCCAGCTTGTACAAGTGTTCCTTTGGTCCCCTGTGAGCAGGGAAATGTTACCAGCAATCCACAAAGGAGCTTCCTCTTCCCCCAAAGCCCCACAAATGCAACAGAGCACAGAGGGTCGTGTGTGACTGTGAGGAGCCAGAGCAGTGACACTGCATTTCTCCCCGTTTCTGAACAAAAGGATGTTGAAGCCAAGAACTCTGACAGCAACAAGCCTGCACATGCATTGTACACTGCCTTGTTCTTCAGAAACACAACATTATTCAGCAAAATCAAGGCCTGTAATGAATTATTGATAACACGTACACTCTCTAGAAGCTTTGTGATTACTAAACAATCCCCTACACCTCACTACATGCTTGAGAAAGCACAGAAACAGGAAAAAAATGCCTACTAATTGAAAGACAACAGTCCAGCCACTAAAAACATTAACATATTTATTGAGAAGGGTGAAAAAAAATAGCTGAAGTGGGAAAAACCAGCTCTGAAATCCAAATGGTGGCACTGGGGACCTGGAAGTGCCTGGATGTGCACAAGCACTTGTGTGGAACCTCCCCACATCCAGCATATGAACAGGAAGGCACAGGGAACCCCAGGGGCTGCTCAAACCACACTCACAGCTTTGGCACAGAAGGGCATTTTTAACCACAAGTGAACCCTGGGGGCTTTTTATCTTTCTGGGCAGTTTTAAGCACAGAGAGCAGAGAGGCTTTTTAACACATCAAAATGAAGACAGAAGGGTAACATGAAAGCACTTGAAACTCATGATCCAATGTACAGATCACCTACATTTTAAGGTAGGGTAATAATAAATAGCTGACACAGGCATATTTTGCAGCTCACAAAAAATTAGGAGGAGTGAAACATCACAGGTTTGTCCTCACCAGTTCATCCAGACCTGAGCACCTCAGCACGAGCACTCACTTGCCCATGAGCAGCCAGACCATGAAGCTTCCCTCAAATCACCCCCACCCAGCCACGCTGACACCACAATTACAGCAGCCCTGGCACCTGATCCCAGTTTCTCAGGGCATATCTAAGGAAGGGATTTAGTAACCTGAGAGTGATCTCACAGAGAATTTAATAACACCTTTCCAAAGTTATTATGAAGAAGGATCCTTGGACTGAACTCTGACTCAAAAGAAAACCGGGATATGAAGAGTTCTCCCAGCTCCCCACCTCTGTTCATGCCTGTCCCCACACAGACCCACAGTGAAGCATGACCCACTGATCCCACTGTGATCACTGTTAACACCACTGGAGGCCTCTGGAAGGCATGGGACATCCATCAGCCTCAAGAGGCACATCAAGTCCTGCAGATACTGAGAAATCTGCTGAGCCTGACCCTCGCTGGCCTTTTTGTTACAGATCTGCAAGTTCAAAGGGTGGCATAAAGTTGTCATAAAAACAGGTAACTGGCACTGCATCCAGAATTTCTGCAGGAGGAATCCCACCTGAGCCAAGTAAGTTACAGAACAGAAGCCACACCAATCCAAGCAACTGAATGTGAAGTGGCAAAGCTGGAAAGGAAATTAAAGATCCACATGTCCCAACATCTTTGATGAGACAGCAGCTGGTGCAGGATGCTTCAGAAGTGACTTAGGCATAAAATCTAATTTCTTTTCATTTTCTAGTAATCTGCAGTTTTGAGACTTGATGACACCTGCTCAGTGAAGAAGATTGGGCAACTTTTCCATTTTGTTTCACCACACATGAATCAACCAGCAAACCACGGACTAAATGTCCATGTGAACTACCAGACACAAACTCTGCCTTGGTCAGCCTGATGAGTTCTCCTCCCCAAAGTCATCAGGTTCAAGAGCCAAACTGTTCAAAAATCAGGATTAACAAAAAGCAGACAGGCAGGATGGAAGAGCTCTGTCTGACCAAACCTGCCCAGTGCTCAGGCAGTGTGTGGCCTGTTTGCTCTGCAGCAAAGTGATAAACGCCACATATTCTGAAGTCTAATAAAAGCCAGTCCAACCTACTACAAACACTGTCCTGCACATTGGTTAAACAGTTATAAACAACCTTCTGTTAATTATATATTTTAAAATATACACTCATGCCTTAACAAGTTTTTCACTCCAGCCTTCTGTCCAGATGTGAGTGGGAGCAGAACCATCAAATCAGCCAGGGGCACTGTTTGCAGACGAGCTGTGGTGCTGACTCTCTCCTTGGGCTCTGAGAGCTCAGCTCAAATCCAGCTTTCCAGGATTATCAGAAAAGACATGACAGAGAAGAGAGCACAACCACTTCTAGAGTTAAGGTGAACAAAAATGGGAAAAGCTTTAACCTTAAAGTAACCATTTTCAGCATTTTTGAAGTGTGAAAATCTGGCATAAAAGCTGTTAATTTAAAAATAAAATAGACTCAATGGAACTGAAACAAGAATTTTGAAGGCAACTTGAAAAATATATGAACCTGCTCCCTGCACAGCCAAGCTTGTGAAAATACCATCTTAGCCAGCCATAAATCTACAGTAGAAAAAACCTGGATTCCAATTTAATTGCTTTCTACATTGTGTGCAACAGTCCAATATCAACAAAGACAATGCTCTGTGTGATCATTACTTTACACATATATCACACACAGCACAAATAATCTCTAAAGATTCTACACATGCTGGTGTGGAAGCAATACTAAAATACATTCCCAGAATTTAAGAACAAATTAGAGAGAAAATATTGTTCATCAGAGGGGTCAGTACTGCAGCCTAATTTACAAAGGTGCTTCAGTAAAGCGCCTTTGGGAGAGGAAAATATGTATTTCATCTTAAGGCTTCAGCCTCTCCATCATCTCCTTCGATCTCCTCCTCATGCATGAGCACCAACATGACAGTGACACTATTCAAGCAAATATTTCACACGAAGAACAGATTCACACTGAGATCTAGAGACACATTTCCTGGGTGTGACTACAACACAGGCTACAAGAAAACCTCTCCCTGCCCAAAACTAACCCTCTGTGCCCCGAGCGCAGGGAAAAGGCTCCCATGGAATCTGCAAGCACTGCAGAAGCAAAAGGAAGCACAATCCCAATATGTTTAACGAGTGAATTAACATAATGCTCACGAGGCAGAAAGCAGCCTCCCTGACCTTCTTGAAATGCTGACCTGTAACTATTGATGAGCATTTCCGATGGGCGCTGTGATTCACCCACTTGAGGAAGGAGGCAAGGAAACATCACTGCCCCGTCAAGTGAGAGCAGGTCAGACACGTGGAAACCTCTCCAGCAGCCTCACACATTCACACAGGAATAGTGACTAAAACTGTACTTAGGAGAGTAACAAAGACCTGAAGTTGCACTGGAAACTCTGCTGTTATTGGAGTGATTCATTTTATCTCTTCTTTGCAGACAGCAGCCGCAGACCTGCAGTGATTTAATTATTGTTTAAAATATTCATTTGATGAAGAACATTAACCGAACATTATGATGACTTTTAAGAATTATGATACATAAATCCATATGTTTTAGAAAGACTTGATACTACTTGGATAAATGAATATATCTATTATAGAAGAACAGAAGTTTTAGAAGGGACCTTAAAGCTCATCTCATTCCACCCCCTGCCATGGGCAGGCACACCTTCCACAAACCAGGTTGCTCCAAGCCCTGTCCAACCTGGCCTTAAACACTTCCAAGGATTGGGCAGCCACAGCTTTTCTTGGAAATAACTGTTACTGCTGCTCAAATATGCAAAAAACCCACACTGTATCATGTTTACAGCAGGAACAGGATGGTATTTAGACAACTCTGCAGCCATCATGTTGCTGAAAACACTCTAATGACAGATTACACTAATATTTGACATTCAATAGTGCCAATACAGTAAGACACTGTTTGACAACAATAACAACAGTGACATTTCTGTAAGGTCCCTCAGTTAGGGAGCGAGCCAGCCGTGCTGCTCAGCTTCAGCAGAAAGGCCTGTTGTGCTCGTTTGGGTCAATGAAGAATTCCCAGTGTTCTCATGAAATATCAAACAGTTACAGTGGCCAGAAATTCTAACTCTGTTTAAAACACATCCTGGCTTTGCTGGGCTCGTTATGGATGAGGCAGCTTTGTCCATCGAAAGCCTTGTATGGTTGAACGTACTCCCAGCAGATAAACATCCCTCCTAAATGTTGGCACAACTCCCTCCCTGCGAGGAGCCGCCGGTGCTACGGCTGCACTGAGACAGCCAAGCCTAGCATGGGCTGAAGGCTGAGCTCATTAAAAGAGCAAAATAAAGACAAACTTAAAATTCTGCTCCTGTTCGTGCCTTTCAAAGTCTCACCGACACTGTAAAATAATGATGGTCCTCATTTTACGACAGCAGGAATAACCAGTTTCAGAACTCGACGTTTATTAACATCACTTGTTGAAAGGCACTGAAAGCACATATTTAACCAATACTGTGATTACAAAAACAGTCACTATGAAAATATAAACAGAAGAGGCTGCTGTGTATGGCAACAATGTTGCAGCACTAAAAGCTCACACAAATCCTCTTATTTTCATGCCTAAACCACTGGCAGCTTCCTACCCCCGGAAACTACGAAGGGTAAAATGTAACTACCAGAATCCAAGAAAAACTAACAAGGTACAGGTCACTTCACTTCCTCCCCAATGCACTAAACCCACGTAATTTAGACTCAAATGACAAAATGCAGCTAACTTCTTTTTCTTCTGTCTTTGCCATCCATCTCCTCAGCATCCTGCAGCAGAGCTGGAATTGCCCGCTTGGAGCACAGGCGCTTCCCGGAGCTCTGCGCAGGAACTGGGTCAAGCCCGGAGCTGGAGTTAACAGCCCACTCGGCTCCTGGCAATTCCCAGCCCCCAGCCAAATGAAAGGGGTGTTTTGACCTGGAAACAAGGCTCAGATCTCCTCCCTTCCCACATTAAAGCCCATCTAGCTGAGTACACTTCCACAAGCCTTACTCCAAAGCTGCCCAAGCTGCGGCATCGCTCTTTGGAGGAGCTGCTGGAGCGCGCACGCTTCTTCCCTCCAAGTGAAAACTGGGGAGATACCAAACCTCCAGCAATTGAATTGTTATCTTTTCCTGCTCGTTACACCAGCCTAATAACCATCCTGACTCATAATTACTACAATAGTAAGAAGCTTTCAGTTCTCACATTGCTGCAAGACCAACACTATCTTCTTTCAGGCAAGCAGAGGCTTTACTCTAGCCCAAAACTGGAAGGTTTGGCACTTAATTCTGATAAGAACTTTTAATGAACAGCTCTGTAAATGGCTTTAGAGGAGCCCAGATCCCCCACCCCCAGCGTTTAAGTATGTGCTCATTGGACATGACTCAACCACAAACAAGCAGTGTTTTGGATAATAACCCTCTGTGCCCTGGACTGCTCAAACTGCATCACCACAATCACACAACCCTCAGAAAACATTCATTTCCTCTCCTCAAGCGTGTTTTGTACAGATGAAGAGAATAAAAAGAAAACTCAACTCTCATTGTCTCAATGTAAAGCATTCAGGAACTGCAAAAATATGTATTAATGATCTCCTACTTACACAGATGCACTGAAAAATATCCCCAAGCTGTTTGAAAGCTTCTTTGTTTGCAGAAGTTTCAGCATTACATATTCCCAGAACAAACCAAAGGCAGCAGGAATCAAGAAAATAAATCTCCTTGATTTGACAAAAGAACCTAAAGATAAAGTATGCTCCCAGAAACAGCTTAACTTTAAGAGTCTGAATTCTTTAAGCCTAGGCCTGAGGAAAATCATCACCCAGTAGACTTAAATATCCTTTTGTGATCAGATGTTCAGGTCACACCAATCACGAGAATAAAAGGGAAACATTAAGTGTTTTTTTTAAGCAATAGCTGCAAATAGATAAAACAGTCACCACACTAAATTTAGTGTGTTTTGGCAACATTCAATATCCAAGTTTTCATAAGAATTTGTTTTTCCTGCCAGTTAACAGAACCCAAGATATGGAAAGTCCTCTTCACTTATAAAAGCTCTCCCAAGACAAAGAGCAATTAACTTGCTCTGGCTTTGTTACTTGTTAATTTTTTAATTATTCCTGGAACACAGCTTGAAAAGAATGGCCTGACAGTTCAGAACTTCACGTATGTCCTTCAGTCTCACTGAGAGTCAAGGAAGGACAAGAGAACAGAGAACCAACTTCACTTCTAACCCAGCAAGAAGAGCATCTCCTCGGAATCAGCAGTCACATCCCACTGAAGCACATATCCAGGCAACCCAACAGCCAATTCCTGAACATTTTTAGGAAAAGTCTGCACATCCAGCTGCCTAGGGCAGGTGCATCTCGAGTTTGTCAAGCATGAATTCTTCCAGTTAAGCTGTTAAACCTACCAAGCCTGTGGTCACTCTGAGGGCCGTGATTAGGATTCAGGACTGGTTGCTGTGGAGAGAATTCCACAGCTCTCCCAGTGCTATTATTCCAGTCTCTTTGGCTGCGAGCTCAAGACAACCACGCACTGGTTTACACTGCAAAAACCTACTACCACAACCAAGGCTTCTTCATTTAAAGAGATTTCTGATGCAAAAGCAAAAAATCTGTGGCTTTTGCCCTACAATGCCTTTGGGCAATTGCTACACACAAAACTAAAAACACACCTAAAAACCATTGCAGCATTCCCAGGTTCCAGTCACCCCTGTGCACCAAACACAGTGATACAGACTGGGCTCACAGCATCACCACAAGCCTCATGCCTGGGCTTGCAGGATTGAGCATTTATTTCAGTCTCGCTTTTCCAAGCGGCCGACGGCACACAGCAGGATCTCCTGCTCCATAAACGATTCACTGCAATGGTCCTTTCCTCTCCAAATGCTGCCTGCTACTCGAGAATTGAACAAGCTGCTCCTAGCCTAAGAAATAAATTTACAAAATCAATGAGCAGAAAGGCTGCAGCGCTGCACACCTCCCTATGGTCAACAGCATCGTGGACATTTACCCAGCTCGGGAAGTGAAGGACTTCAAACCTCATGCAAGAAAACATCTCATTAAAAGAAACAGCTTGAAAATAAGGAAAGAATAGAGACATTACACATAAATCCATGCAGAACACTCCAATCTGCATTTAGATACACCCTTTTACTAGTTTTTCACTAACTACCAGCACACAAGTCAGCATGACCAATGCACTGCCAAAGGACGCTTCCACTGGATAGGGAACAGTGCCAAGTCATCAACCTCTGTGGAGTATCAATTTAAGAAAACACATCATGGCTTAGAGAAATACCTCGATCTGTGAAATTCCCTGATAAGAAACCAGCACAATTTTTAAACACATGAGCAGCCAGGAGAGGAAGTCACAACTGTAAGGTGTCCCTAACTGACACACTCAGGGAAATCCTCTTTGATGTGATCCCAAGTCCTGTCCCTGATCTGCACAGCACTCCCCACAAGCAACACTACACTGGAATTTTCAAGACTATGGGAAGTTTTCTTATCTCTGTTTACAAACTCAAGGACAGACAAATCATATCAATTTGATTCTCATGTTACTTGGAAAACCTGCCAGAAGGGAGGAAGCTCCACGAGCAACAATCAAACATGGAGCAACTCCAGGGCAAGGACCAGGGAGTAAAGCACAACACATTCCACACCACAGAGACTGAGCTCCTTTTTTCACTCTGCAGTAACCAAACACGTGCCAAAGAGAGGACAGGTGACAGGACTGGTTTCAAAATTATCTAATAGCCAGAGAAACATGAGTGCTGAATGGAGCAGAGTCCAGGGCAACACCCAAGCAAAATCACAGAGCTGT
Organism: Horornis vulcanius; assembly: GCA_013401035.1. Classification (NCBI taxonomy): domain Eukaryota; kingdom Metazoa; phylum Chordata; class Aves; order Passeriformes; family Scotocercidae; genus Horornis; species Horornis vulcanius. The sequence goes on along the minus strand of VZUA01012414.1, from coordinate 3,631 downwards.
GCAAAGAATCCCAGGAGTGGGAATAGCTGAGCTCTCCATCCACCTGGGACCTGCTGGTCAGGATTTGCTCCTTTCATGTGTGGTCTGAATGTCACCTTGAGCACATGGGGCAGGAAGGGTTGGTAAACTTATGAAACACAAAGTCTGAAATTCCTGTTTTCAGTAAAGCTTATTTTCAAGTTGTAACTGTTTTTTTTTTTTCCCCTTTGGTAAAAATCAGGCATTTGGGAAGCTTATTGCCATTGCCAGAGGAGTCTGCACACAAAAGGGGCTCAATTAACACCCAAGGTGATGGTGCTGAAAACGGAATTAAAATAAAATAAATTAAAAAAAAAAATCCTGCAGCTACACAAAAGCCTCAGTATGGCAGAGGGAAAAACTGCTTCATCATCAGCCATGGAAATTTTCTGAATCCCTGGTTATCTCGTCAGGCCAGAGCCGCGTGAGGAGCAGCACAGATGGGTACTGTGCCCTTTCTCCTGCCATAAGAGCAGCAGCTCCAGAACTGCAGCGTGAGCACAACCCCAGGGCTGGGGCCATGCACGTCCTTTACTGCCACATATAAAATGAGACAGCAAAAAAAAAAAGACACACCAAAGTATTCGAGTTGGAAACAGTCCTAGACTTTGCCTCCTTTTAGGGACTTTCCATACTGTGGCACTCCAGAGTGACTTGGTTCTGTGTCTTCTGTACGTTGGGAAGGAAACATTTAGCTTAGAATTAGCTCAGGGCATTGTCTGAAACAGAGGAAAAGTTTACACACCCATTTTCAATAAACTCTACACCTATCAAAAGGGAATTACAGGCTACAACATCTATTTAAATAGGATTCCAACCTCCTTAACTACTCTGAAGCACAAAGGCTTTATAGCTTTAGTTACTAACAAAAATTCTTGATAATTTTTACAGGAAAAGGCAGAGCACACTGTGAAGAAAATCCTAACAAAAAAAAGGGGGGGGGAAGTTTATATATTCTTGAAAGATTTTTTTTTTTGAGAAAGTCTTTATCTGAATTAAGCTGCCAGGCAACTTTATTAGCATTTCTGCCACACAACTGTCTGCTTCCCTACCACACCCTGAAAACGTCACAGGAAAACAAAGAAAACTCCCATTTTCATGTGGTCGTTAGAAAGATGCAAATTCTTCTGGTTTGTGGAGGAGAGACGAGGAAAAGAAAATGCCAACAACCCTCAGCTCTGGCAAAAAGTACCTCAGAAGCAGCTGAACAACTTCCCAGTTACCCTGGAAACAGAGTTTACCCCTCAGCAGACAGGGAAAATTGCCTGCAATTACCACCCTGGAGCAAAGCACCAGTTTGGACAAAACATCAATTTCTGTTTGCTGCAGCTCCTTTAATGTGATCCCAGTAATTTATCATGAGCAATATTTGATCTGGAATGGAATTCATTTACCAAACCCCAAAGAGCCTGAGCTCTATTACCAGACCTGCAGGTATAATCAAAGGTTACAATATCTCCTAATGGCACAGAAGAGCTCTGCCATCTGCCAAGTGTGATTTCCCCTAATCCCATTCCTCACACACAAATCACAATCGCCCGGATTACGCCACAGAAATAGAAGTCAAGTCAATACCTGAATCCACGGGATTAATCTCCCACCTCCAGACAGGAGAAAGGCAAGAACAGCAACAATGCTGCAGGCAGGCTCAGGAAGGCGAAGCTTTCCACCCGGCTCCGCGCAGCACCACACAGGAAATTCTGGGATTTCACTGATTAGCTTCACCCGTCCAGAATCCCAGTACTGCTCCCTCCCAAATCCGAGTGCAGAACTCCGTGCAAATTCAGGGAACTGACCTCCACGTGATCTTTTGGACCAGCTATTTCCACCCAGAAGCAGCGCTCCGCGTCTCTCCGTGCGCATATAAACCGCTTGGATTTGGAGTTAGGGGGGAAAATTAACAGATGAGCTGCGTATCACCAGAACAGCACAAATCTGCCCACCCAAGTGCTTCCAAAACAAAAATATGTGCCCCTAGCAGGAGGATTGGAATGAGATGAGCTTTAAGAGCCTTTCCAATCCAAACTATCCTGAGATTCTACGTACACACGATGCCAACGAACAAAGCTATGTGCGTCTTCAATTAAAAAGAAGCAGTATGATGACTTTAAACTGGCACTTCAAAGTAATTGTAAGGAGCAGGTAATATATTTCCTGAAATCCAAGGCATGAAGGAGTCACATACCACTCTTGGGAATGCCTGAATCCCTCCTGCTCTGCCCAAGGAGCCGTCGCCCGGCTGTAAACCAGGGGGAGAAAGGGGGAGCATCTTTATTTGTTCATTTAAGACCTCCAAGCACATTATCATCCCTAATCCAGCAAGGAACAGATAATTGCAGCCCTCGTGGATTACAAAATTACGCTCTAATCCTCAGAACCACCAGCAACAACACCATCCACCAAAAACCACCTACAACCCCTCCCCACCTCCAGCAGCTGAATTAGCACCACAGAACGGGGTTTTTTGGAGGGGGGCTTTTCCCCTCTTCTCAACACACGAGGACACGAGCCCTTGGCTCTGACGCAGCGAGAAAGAAGCAGCGAGGAGGTCCGGCAGCAGGGCGAGGTGCCATGCGGGAGCGGCGAGCGCACCCCAAGGCACGGGACCCCCGTCCCCGTTCCCCCGGAGCCGGTGGGGAGGGCGAAGCATGCCCGGGGAAGCGGGGAAAGGGTTCCCGTGCCGGCCCTAAGGGTGAACGAGCACTGACCGCCTTTGTCCCACCGCCGCCTCGCCCCTCGCCGTGGCCTCGCCAGCAGCACTTACCCAGCCAAACCACCGGCTGCTCCCTCCGCAAAACCGGGCGCCGCCTCCGCCCGCACCGGGGAAGTTGCTTGAAGTGAAGTTGGGCGCGCAGCGGCCTTTCCCCCGCGGCGGCGGCGAGCGGCGGCCGGGCACGGCCGGAGGCGGGGCGGGCAGGGGGCCGTCCCTTGGCGCTTCCCCGGANGGGAGGGCGGCGGGAGGCGGGAATGTCCCGCCCCGGTGCCGGTCCGGCCCCTTCGCCCCGGCGGCCGCGGGGCCCCGCGGGAAGCGCCGCTGTTGCCATGGTGACCGCGCGGTGCGGGCCGTGGGCGGGGCTTCCTCCGCGCAGCGCGGCCGCGATTGGCTCCGCCCCGCTCCACCTGCTCCGCGAGGAGCGCGGGTTCGAGTCCCGGCCCCGCCCGTCCCGCGGGACAGGGACTGTGGGTAGTGTTGGAAAATGTGGGATGTGTCAAGGTTATCTGATTGTGTCCCATTCTGGACAAAGACAGATAAAAAACGGAGCTACTGGAGAGGGTCCAGCAGAGGC
>VZUA01012413.1:27258-40889 GCA_013401035.1 Horornis vulcanius | reverse complement strand
ATAACTTTCCTTTTGAAATAACTTTGATTTTCAGGATCAGTCAATGTTCACAATAAATGAAAAAGGCTCAACAAAGTGATAGAGGAGAGGTGGATAACAGGTTACCAACTGCTGCCATGGAATTATATAAAATTAATTTTCTGTTACATCAAGAAGCAGAACTGTGGTGACTATCAGATCAAGAACTGGAAGTTATAGTCAAGACTTCATAAAAGTCACATTCCCACCACAAAATTCATACTTATGACGTAGGAATTCATTGGAGAGTGACAGAATTGTGGGCCTCTGAAGTACCTTATGGCTCTATGTAATTACTTGACATGGCACTGTTTCTTGGATTAAAAGTCATGTTACATTTTCCACTTGGCAATAAGAATGTTATTTTGAAAATAATTGCATGCCAATCTAAAATCTGCAAGTTGCTTTCAGCTGAGTGGTTGGAACCTTGACCTCCCTGATGACAATGTGTCCACAGATGTCACTTCATCTCCTGCTGCAAAAGGTGCCCCTTTGACGGTGGCTGCTCAGGACTGTTGCTCCTCCCTCCCCCCTCAAATACATAATTTTGGCACCCAGTGTTTGTGGCATCAACCCTGCCAAGGTCTGAAGTAAAGGCAATTTCCTAACCCTTGAAGTCTGTACTCAGAGCTGCAATGAGGGTCCCTTCAAGTGGGTCTGAGGAATTTGTAGAGTTTGCGGGGGAACATTCACAGGCATGATCAGGGGTTCATTCTAGAGTGTAGACAGTAAGAGATTCACAGTTAAATACACTGTGACCTCTGGTCTTCTTGGTTTTTTTAATTGTCAGAGAAAATGCTAGATAGGTTTGTTTCCATAGCATTCTGTCCATTATATCAGAGCTCTTAATTACAGTTTCTGATTTTTAAGTCCTATCTTCAGTTTGCAGGTATTTTGAATTCATTGAAAGCATTAACATTTACAACCTGGCACCAGCTTTGGGAGTAAAAAAAATAGTTTATTTGCTTAGAGAAGAGTTCATTTCCCAGCGTGAAACACTTGAAAGAAACCAAAAGCAGACTTTGTCTTAATAGTTGAAAATTCAAAATAAATGAAGCCTATGTAAAATGGCAGTAACTAGAGCTACAGTGGACTGCTGAAATTGGATTTAGGTAGCTATAAACATAATTAGCTTAAAGCATTCTAGCTTGCCATGCAGTGCGAGCTCTCATAGGCTGGGATGTGATAATGGTTTGCTCTTTTGCATTTTAACTCCTTGTGGAGATTCAAAAGCCAGCTGATCTTAGGCTTTGTGGAAGCGAAATTAACCACACGTTCCTTGGGGGGTTGTGGCAAACTGTGAGGTTTATTGGGTGTTGAAGTGTGCTAAAGATAACGTGACAGTAACCTAAAATGCTGTACTCCCAACATACTAATTAGGATTGTGTATTAGTATTTTTAAAAATCTTTAGAGATTTGTATTTCTAGTCATGTAAATGATTGATTATATGTAAACATTGGTTGTGTGTGCTCTTAATGCTCTCATGAATGAAATACTAGTGATTGATTTGACCTATATAAAAATATACACAAATAAGATGATAATATTGTAAAGTTGCATATAAAAAATACTGATGTGGTTCAGAATTTCTGCAGGGTTTTTATTTATCTGAAACACCAGCTCATGCCCATTACGTGAAGTTGTGTTCATTTAAGCCAGTGAGTGATGCTACTTGACCTCAATCTTTGCTGTAAGTGGATTGGAATCAGTCAATAACTTGGCATTCCCATACCAGTGGAACATTTAGATTTGTACATGTGAGACCTCCATAAAAGTCTAGGAATACATGTTCAGCCTCTCCAGAGCAGGCCTCATGTGCAGCCTTCTGCTCTTCCTCAGATGTACATATCACTTGAAACAAGTGAGCCTGTGTTCTCACAGCAGGGAAACACTACTTGATGGGTGCTTCCACCACTGTGTTGTTTCCAAATAACAAATTCAGAACCTTCAGATTTTGCCTTTTATCTGGCAGTCTCAAGCTTTGCAAAGCTGAGATAACTTTTGCTATCCCTCTACTTCCCCTGTTTCTATTTTCCACAAGTAAGTGTATGTGAAACATTATGCTTGCACAAAAGTAAGGGAAAGTTTTCATGGAGTTGTTAAAGGCTGGAAGGATTTTCACCATGGGACATTATATTAAATTGTTTACTGTATGAGATGACTCTATATCCTTTCACTTTCCCCCTTTTTATTCTCCCACTGCCTTTATTTAAGGGAGATTTTTTAAAATTAAGTATTTCAAACAAGAGTGAAAATGGACAATTTAGTCTGTTAAATGAAAAAAAAAAATCACTGTGGAGAGCACATCTGAGGATTATAATCTTAGTATTTAGAAGTGCAGAGGGATGTAGTACAAAGCAAGTATTAACACCACATCATGAAGAGTAGTTACAGCTTTTCTATTTTTGCAGTATCTGAATCTTCTAATATATGTGGAATATAGATAAACTGACATATTTTCTTTCTTGTATTCTTTTTTAAATATTAATTTCCAGTTGAGGTGGCTTACAACTTCAGCAAGGCTTTTAGTACTTCAGCCTTCTGCATTTATTACTTCTGTTTAGAACTCATTGTAGATAAGCATCTGAAAAAAGTAATACAATAAACATTTGTGTTAATGATATAATTTCCTCCTACCCTTCTCCCCTGCACCATATGTTCTCTTCTCTGTATGCCTCTCGATTGACTTTTATTAGGGTTTGATACGTGTCTAATCAGAGACCTCAAAGTACATTCTGATGATGCAACTGTGACCCTGTTTCTGCACCCTTTCATAAGTGTAAATATACCTGGAGGCAGAAGAAAAGAACAATGGGATTAAATAATCAGGTAGTTATTATGTATATTCATATACGGGGCTTTGCCTTAGTCTGTAGTCTCTGCTTCAGCCTTTGTGTCATATCTCATATTACCCTTTGACCTGGATTTTTTGTTTGTTTATTTGTGGGTTGGTTTGATTTTTTTTTCTTTTTTTTTTCCTTCCATTCCTTGGTTATTTTCTTGAATGTGGTCCTCTGAAAAACCTTTGGGGATTCATCAAGTTTCTCTGCCCGTCTATGACTTTCTGGTACAACATTTGATTCACATATCCAAGTTTTATTTCTGCTTTCATGGGGAAAAGAGCTTCTTTCATTTTCTGTGAGAGACTGAAATGCAACATTATGCTTGATCATCAAGGACACAGGAGAAAATTAGTTGCCATTTTTTATCCCTTAAGAATGGGAGGCCAGGAGCAGGGAGAAGCAACTTAATACACTTGTATGGGAAGCTTCAGAGACCAGTGGCATGTAAGGAACTTACCTGCATTTTCTACTGAGATGCACTTTGGTTTTAGAATGTATATTTGCTATGTGCGTAAATGCTTTCCTTCTCTGGTCAGTTATCTGTGCATACACTTTTTTAATGGGACCAGAAATTATTCCAGGTTCAGCAGCTGTCTATAACAGCATAAGGACATGATAGAAATGCCACATTACCTCCAAAAGATAAATTCATTACTATGCTTTGAAATTTCTCTTTCTTCTGCCTTTGCTCCAGGACATCACAAGGCTGCAGCAAATAATGAAACACATTGCTCTATCCCCAGTAAAAAAAGACTGAAACTCTTCAGCAGAACTTACCACTTCTTTTCCCTCTGTTTTCTTTGGTCCATTTTTATGCAAACCCACTTAGGGAAAGTTTCTGCATCCTGATGGGAACAACATGGAAGAAATGCTACCATGAATTTTGAATCCGGTGTGACGACTGCAGTGATCTGCATACCAGGAATAGTCAGTAGTGGTCAGGCCAGGACACAGCTGCAGATTGTGGTGTCACCTGGAGTGGTTTGTGAGTGTTATGGTTCAGGCTTGCTTTCCATTCACTGAAGGGTTGGGAGGAGCTGACCTCCTGCACGGACATACCCAATGTGCATCAATGAAAGGTGCTGATAGTGTACACAAGTGTTAACACAAAAGAAGCTTGTTCTTTCAAGCAAAAATTTCTTTTGCAAGTGAATTTAATTTCTTAGATTAGCAATAGTACAAATACAATTTTTGTATTAAACAAATGTGACCGTCCAGTTTTGCACACACCAGATACATAAACTGTAGGTCTGATATAGTATTGAATGCATGATAAATGTAAACAAAGTCAGGGTTTGATGAATGACTTCATCATCTTTTTTTGCCAATAACTTGTGATGGGTTAAATCTATGTTAAATTTTGTTAGCCTCTTGAACACAGGCATATTGTGTACTTTCAAAAAGTTTCTAGGGCTTCCAGTAATGCTTTCAAAAATGAAGGTAAATGTTGTCATCAGGGCACTGTGCTGGCTTGAAGCAGATAAGGATCTTTGTTAACGTAAGTACTGTTTGAATCTCACAAAATGAGCTTATGAATTTACTGCCTGACAGTGTTTAGTATGTAAAAAGATGTAAACAGCACAAGTATTGAGACAATCAGCCATTTCTGTTTCATTCTTGGTTTTAGAGAGATACTATTGTTCATGTAATATGTTCAAAGGAGCACATAATTGATTATACACTGTTAGTCAGCCATGTGCATTTTTACATTTCTGCCTGTAGGTAAGCTGAACACCTGGTGACATGGCAGCATGCTTAAAACACTGCTTAGGAAATCCACAGTAACAGCACAGATAACAGAACTTTCAAAATGGTTCAGTAATACACAAAATAAATGCTCCTTTTAAGATTTTTTTCTTTATTGCCTTCATACGAAGGTATTAGTATAGAGAGAAACGTGCTCTCTTTACTGTTCCTGGTGGGGATGGCTGGTGGGTGGTGAAAGTTGCAGGGTGCTGTGCTACTCTGTTCTGCACAGTTCCCCTGTCAGTCTTTCTATCTTTAAACTTCTCGTTTCTTCTGAGAAAGCAGGAAGCTTTTGTCAGCTAGGTATTGAATAGAGGTTTTGCTATTTAAAGCAAACTGTTCAGAGCTCTTATAGATGTTAATGTGGAAAGAAATACAGGTACTACATCTCAAGCTTCAAGACAAAAAATATTAAGAAGAGTATTCAAAGGCAGAGTGAATATTTTGAGGTGTTAATTCTAACTACAGAGGGAAGAAACTAGAATTCTGGAGCGGACACTGGAGCTATATTGTAGGATGCAAGGGATGACTCAGCCCATGCTCAGATCATGGTCTTGCCATACTTGTTTACATTAAAGTTCAGTTGCTATTTTAATTCTGCACATTTAACGGAGAAGAAGGTGAGGAAAAAGCAGAGGGAGAAGAATAAAAGCAAAAGGAGGGAGGGTAGATTTTAAAATGCAACAACAACAAAAATACCTGGACCAATCCCTCCTGCTCCGTACGCTGCTCTCTCAGTGGAGGAGCTTGTAATCCTATATTTGCTGTATCAAGAGGATTCTTCTATGAGCACAAATTAATAATTTATTCATAGGCTGGAGTCAGCCCGCATTGATTTACTTATGATGCATTTCTTTTCATTCATAAGCCTTTGCTGGTCCCGAGCTCTCGGAGAGTGACTTGCTGCAGTGCTTTGGCGTGGGAGGAAGCAGCAAACGCGCCTTTATGCACAAGGACGTGCTCGCTGCGACTCGATTTAATGTGCGAACCCGACCGAAGGCCGGGGCTCGCTCCGGGAAGGCGCCGCTGCCACTCCTGGGCGATGCTCGCCGGGCAGGGACCGCCGCTCTCCTCCCTCCGCCCGCCCGCGCCCGCCCCGGCGCGGCGCCGCGGCCGGGATGCTCCCGTCCCCGCACGGCGCAGAGCTCCGAGCAGCCCTCGCCTCTCCAGGCTGTGTGACAGACAGGTGCTCGTCATGCAGCGGTGCCCTGCCTGAATCGCTCTCCGGTGGGTGTGCACGGCCCCACGCCCCCGCCCCTGCCAGCCCCGCCGAGCCCTCCCAGGCTCAGCCCCCGGCAATGTGCAGCGCTCGCTTCTCGCCTTCCTGGAAGGGCTCAACTACACTTTCAGCTCCTCCAGACTCTCTCTGCTTTTGCCGTACCCTCCCTCTGGTCCAGCTCCTCCTGTGCCTGCCTCTCTGTCTCGGCGCTATCCCGTTAAAAGGCTGCTGCTCCTGCTCCGCTGAACCAATGCACTGGCTGGCTTGATCTGGGATGAAGGCTGGAGGTTATCGCCGAGGGAAAGGAGAACTCTAGGCAGCTTTCCATTTGCAAAGTGAGCAGTAATTGCAAGAAGACAGCCTCCCCAGTTGGAATCAATAGTCTGCTTTCTTGCTGCTAAGGGCACTTTGGAGCAGCAGTAGGTCACTGAAGTAACTTCAGCACACTGCTGACTGCGGAGTTGTAAAGAACTACATGCAAGTGGCTGCAGTAGTGCTGGAAAACGCTTTGCTGTTACCAGGGACACAATAGTTTTCAAGTCATTAGAGCTTCGCTTCTGGTCCGCTCCTTCCATTACACAGAGAGGGTCATTCTTTGGAGGAATGAGGATGGAGCTGTGAATTTTTCGTTTCCAGTGTTCCAGTGTCCCCTTCTAGTGGAAGGGGGTAAGAGTGGGGGAAAAGAAGCTTTTAGAAGCAAACCCCCACTACTGCTGAACTCAACTTCACTTGAATTTCTCCAAACCTTTCCAGGCACAGAGAGGCACAATGCCAGAGAACCTGAATCTTCTTCGGGCTTTTGGGGGTTTTTTCTTTATCTTCTGGACAGCCTTTAACACAGCCTTAGTGGATGTGGTTGGATCGGAGCAGCAGATCCCCTTGTCAGTGTAAGTGCTTTCATGCTATTCCTCCCAGGACCATGTTCAAAGATGAGAACTTGGCTGCTCAAGTTCTCCTGTTTTTGTGTTGCAGATATTTGACTGTTCCAGGGCACCTTTGCTCCTCTGTCAGCTGTGTTTATAGTGGTCGTCTCCAAGGCACTTGGCATTACTTTGACTTTATCATAGGAGCATGTATTGCTGGAATATGTGGCCACTGAGTTTTAAGTGCTTGCATTTACTGAAATTGATGCTGTTAACTCTTTCTCATGTGGGAATTTATCATTCAGAACTGCTTTGCCATTTTATCTGCTGTTTCCCTTTCAATGGATATATGTCATGTTGTGCCAAAGCATGTTTCTGTACAAGTTAATTCCTTAAATTTTAATACTTCAGGTTGGTAGTTTCATATCAGAGGCCTTACCTTAGCACGGGGTCTAGTTTGTGCTTATACTTGTACAGCTTCACTGATCTTTTGCTGAGCTTAGGATCCTCAGTGAGCTCTCTAATGCAAAATTGTGCGAATCCTTCCGAGTGCAGCTGAAGCTGTTTCAGTCTCTGTTGCTTGCTATGACATGTGTATTACATTTCTTCCTGTCTCCTTTTTTTTCTTCACAGTGTAAAGCTCTGGGCCTCAGCATTTGGTGGAGAGATCAAATCTATTGCAGCCAAATACTCAGGTTCCCAGCTCCTACAGAAGGTAAGGATTTGTTCGGTTGTAATAAGGAAGGTTTTAACAGAGAAAATGGAGGCAGATTTAATTTTTAAATGAACAGGAAACCAGTGCTGTACGTGCTTTTGTCCAAGATCTATTTTTGTATTGCATACTAGTCCCTGATGACTCTTGGCATTGCACTGCACTATCTGTAGAATTCTTGCTTAACCTGATATTATTCTTTTTGGATGGCCATTTTTTTTTCATTGGAAAGTAAACTCCAACACTTATTTCTTGTAGCCTAGGCTTCAGCCCAGGTTGCGGGTGTTTAGTCTGGTTGCTGCATTGTGATGATGATGTTTCTGTGCAGAAACAGCTGTTTCTTATGAAAAATGTTAACTTCATTCAAGGACCAGAATTAGTGCATATTGTATTATTTTCAGCCTGGGCTATATGTACACAATGCACTGTATCAGGAGAAGGCGGCTGCACTGTTGTTTGTCATCTCTGCAGTTTTTACAATGCCATTATTCCCCTAATCATCTCAACCCAGTGCTGAGATGTATTACATCATTACAGATAAGAGGAATGAATGTGGTTATCTTCTTGCTCAGCTGCACGGCTGGGTAATAAGGTGGTGAAGTATAGCAGAAACTTGAGAAATTGGCGTAAGTCTACATAATTGGGGCAGAGGTTAATGAAAAAGCAGATTTGAGTATTAGGTATATATCAAGGGCTCTGTTTCGTTTAAATATGCAACCTATAGTAAACTTCTGCATTGTGGACAGTATTTTTACAAGAGTTGAAAAAAAAAAAAGAGAGACTAAGAGGAATATGTAAGATTGAGACTGCTATTTTGGGGCATTTAACATGTGATTCTCAAAATGCAATATGTAAATGGAAAAACATTGAGACATTCACCGATCAAAAACACTCATTCAACCCATATATTAAATTTTTGCTGATTTTTGGTAGATGTGATTTTTAGTTTTGAGTAACACTAATTTTATCTTTTGCCTGATTGTGAAGGAAATTATTCCTTGAGCTTGTAGCATTTATTTTGAAAGGCTTATATATGTGTGAAATTATATAACAGTACGTGTAGCAGCTGAAATAAAAAGCTTGTGCTATCCTTTAAAATGAAAGCAACTGGCTTTAGTAATTACTAAAGACATATGAGTTGTTTAGCAGCTTGTCTTTTCAGATTTGTATACCCAGGACTGTAAAACATGACTTTCACTAAGCAAAAATACAGACTTATTAAGAACAAAAATATTTGCGGTCTCTTACTGCCTTTCAAGGCCTTTAAGTGTCTTCACTTCAATATGTTGGGCAAACTTTCATTTTATTATGAAAATCTGGACACTCAATATTTATTGTACTTCCAGCTCACATTCTTTTAAGTCTGTGTAGTCTTACATTGTCGCTGTTTTTTATGAACACCTTAAATTCATAAAGCAGATGGAGCTTTCAATTTTGATTAGTTTGTAATCAAGTATTATTAAAAAACTTCATTTTTTTTTATTGGGCCATAACAAAAAAAATCTTTATTTAACTTTGGAGCTGTTCCATGTGCAGCCATTTTTGCACAAAAATGGCTTTAGAAATGAAACCTACCCAGCACTGAGCCCAACACTTACTAGAAGAGTGTGGAATGTACCGTGTGTGGCAGTCACGCTAAAATCCACAAAGAATCAGTATGGAATCCTTAATACTCCTTCTCTTCCTCATAGTAGATGCTGATGTTATCCCTTCTGTAATGTATTTTTTCCCTCTGAAGTAGCAAGATTGCTTCCTATTGGTGGTTATAATTGTAGGTAATTGGAAGCTATTCATTTTACGTTTTCATCAGCATCCTTTCTGTTTCACTAACCAGTCTGTGCTCCTGTTTTTGAAGGTGGACAGTGTATGTTCTTTCCAAGCTATTCTGTTCTTCTTTCTTGCTTATATTATATTTGATTTTTTAATGAAAGAGAAAAGAGAAAATGCAGATTTGACAGGTATTTAGAGCATTTTCATTTCTCTGTCACATACTCCATTGGTTTTTTCTTTTTTTCTTCTTTCTGGTACAGTAGTTTTTATAAGATGTCACTTGCTTTTTCTTTTATTTAGAATTCCAAAATGTCTCTGTCTATTTAGGCTTGCTGCATCCTGGTGTTGATTGTGGCAAATGAGCCTGGATGACATGACTTTAGCATTTGCTTTTTTGTATTGTTATAAAGTATATTTCTTCCGTAAGCTTGTGTGAATAGAAACATACCAAACTTCAAGATCTGCAAGTATTTTGAACATGCAAAGTCAGTGACAGAGGTTGTCACAACAGTTAAGGAGGTGATAGCACAGGAGGGCTGTAAGTACAAATGCCTTTTTTTCCCACCCCCTCCCTCCCCACTAGCCAGGCATCAAGAATATGTTTGGTATTTGCTGTGAGCTCTGGGCGATCAGAATCCATGTCATTTTAAAGTCAAGATTCTACTTTTAGAAGCAAAGAGACTTCTGATATTACCAGAGGAGCCCACATTTCCTGATTATGAATTAAGCATCCTTAAACAAGTGAAGATATAAAATGTGCGTATGATTATGGATCTGGACAGTATAGATTCCTCAACTGTCAACTGCTTTGGAGTGCCATTTAGCTTAATACAGGCTTGCTAAATGAAAAATTAATGTAAAGGTTACTTGATTCATTTTGTCAGCACACACAGTGAGTGCTGCTTTCAAAGGGATTTGCTCACAGTCGAGGCGTGATTGACAGTCTCTACTGCCCAAATGTTTTGCACATTGAGTCATTTGACCCACACTAAAATTTCATTGAGCAAATTAATTCATGTGAGATACTCAGGAAAGAAATTTTTTGCCAGTTTACAGTTGTGAATATTGATGGAGTTACTGCAATTCTTAAGGTCTTTGCTGTACTGTGAACATCAAATGCGTGACCAGCACTGGTGTCCTTTTAAGTTTGTAAAAGATGTGTAAGAATATTTTGGTTGCTTTTTGAAAATATTTTTTTTAATCCACCACTTCCCATACCTTAATTGAATGTTTCATTATTTTATCTCATTATGATAATCTTATCCAAGTATTTTGTTACACCTCCAAGAAGTATCTGGGATACATGACTTTCCCCAAAACTGACTTAAATGAAATACAGATGCTTCAAATTACATGGAAAATAATAGTTCAGTAAGTAATTTCAGAAATTATTATGAGGTTTTAACCAAAATTAGCGCTTAAAAAATGTTGAACTCTTTGCTTTTGAAGAGATGGAACACCATTAAGTGTACAAGAAAACATCCAGAAGCAAACAGGACTGTACTATTCCTAATTTGTCTGGTTTCTGGAGGTTTTACAGTTGTCATATAGATTTGGAGAGGCTCCTTGATGCTGTAGAGATGTTCATACTCTTCACCTACTTAGCAAATACTACTGGGGCCTAAGAATTAATTTTAATTCTCTCTTAGGTGTTGCTTTTTTTCCTTAGACTGTCGAAAGACATCTGACATTTTGGATTTTTTCTTTTGTAAACACTCTGCACTAAGTGGGTCCTGTACTGAATTTGAGAGTGTAGCCCACTGGCAAAGCCAGGCTTCAAATATGGGATGCAAAGCAAGGGTTAGGTGCCAGGAACATATTCACTTCAGCTGCTGCAATTAGAGTTTTGGAAGACAGGCTTTGGGGAATGCTGTTGTTATACAGCAAAGCTCTTAAATTAGTGCAGTGTCTGTTTGTGTGAAAGTGCAGCATGGTCTATGCTTTCTCAGGCTCCTTTTGATGAAACTACTCTTTTTCAAAAAATATTCTGAGGTTTGATAATTCTTCATTTCCTCCTGAATTGTCAATATTATTTATTGCAAATGTAGGAACGGTTTCCAGGTGAAAATACCCTTAATTTCTTGGTCCTTCCACAACAGTTTGCTCCTGATGAATAGCTTGTTTAAGGCTGCCTCAGATTTTCCTTATGTAAGTTGTCTGCTGGAGCCCTCAGTGTTATGTAAGCACTGCCTGCCTTGGTCTGAAGCAGACTGGAGTCTGCATCTGCCTGCTCCTTTCAACAAATCCTTCATTGTGTTGGGAGTTCTCAAATCATTGTTTTCTCAGAGCAGGTTTTTCAGTCAGGAGAGCATTCCTGTTATTAAAGACGCAGAATTGCATTTTATCTCCCTGACTAGGATGGGGTACTGTATCTTGGCAGTTTCTTGCAACTGTGGAAATGTCAGTGCAAAATTAATATAACGGGGTGATTTAGATCAATTAGCATTCAGCTGATGGATCTGATTCATACAGTACATCTATCTTTAGTTTAAATTGTATAATAGTGACTTAAATTCTTAGGCAAGTTTAGTGCAATCATCTTGACATTAATTGCCTTTCTTTTATTCAGCCTTATGATGGTTTTGGTTTTTGTAGACTGCTTCCTTGCTCGAGACACTGCAACTACTTTGAAGGAAGGGTCAAGTAGGAGCCTGAGACATTCAGGTTAAAGGATAGGCATGGACAGACTTTTTGGATATCAATTTAAACTTTTGCCAGCTCAGCAATTCTGAAACAGCAAAACCAATATATTTTAAAATCAAAAATAGGGAAAAATTATCAATGAAATTTATAGACATATGGTTGTAAATCAAAAAATACAAAAAAAACCCATCAAAGGAGATACCACCACCAAACCAACAGCAACAACCTCTTCTTCCCACCAACCAAACCTGACACCTACCGCAAACCCCAAACTCAAGCCCCTCAAAGCCCCCCATCAGCCACGTAAATGGTGTAGAGTTTAACAGAAACTGTATTCAGAGCTAATTCATTGTAATTTGGACTCCTGAAGTCTGTTTTATGTAAAATGTGTCTCCTAGCACTGACTTAAAATCAAACCATAGAAAATAAAAGAAATATACATCTGAGAACCTTAAAACAGCATAATTCTGATGATTAATGCAAACAATGTTTTGGAACTTGCAGAGCTTGAATCTCCATCCCCTTTAATTCCTACACATCTCTAGGCTACATGAATGGCAAGATTATTCTCCATGCCAAACTACGTAGAGAACATTCAGTGTGCTTTGAAGTATTTAATGTTATCTGCAGACATAAAGATGTAAATTCTTATGGATAGATATTTTAACGTTGTTCAAGAATTAAAAATAAAAAAAAAAATCAAACACGTTATGCTACTAATGTATTTGGTGGGAAAACCTGGTGGGTTCCATGCTAACTTTCAGGTGGTATGTTGATCTGTAGAGGAAAGGATTAGTCTTATCAAACTTTGAATACTTTCTTCTCTCTTTCTCCATAACAAAAAAAACCCCTTGGAGTTCTTTTTTTGAAATAAAGTTCTGCCTTTTCTGGAGGTATTGGAAAAAATTCTTTCTCTTCTGTGAAGTTAGAACTGCACCTTGAACGATCTGTGATTTGTACTCTCCTCTCGTGTTTGGATGTTATGGCAGTAGTAATAATTTTTTTGGTGCTGGTAATGGTTTTAAAATGTAGTCAAATTAGCTTGATTATCAAACATCATGTTTTAGATTTCACTTGGTCTAAAAGAAAAACCATGCTGAATTAATGTTTTGCTTCCTTCAGCATTCTCTATTTTGTAGTATGTTCTGTGTCTTTCTGGGTTTTGCAAGCAGAGTGTGATCCTCTTATTTTATTATTGAAAGCAAGAAAGTTCTATGGTTAGTATGTAAGAGGAATATGGGATGACTTTAGTAAGTTCATGATACATGCATTACACTTTCTGTAATGTCTTTTAATATGGAAATTATTGAGCAGACAATCCAACTGGAAAACATTAGATCTTGAAAGGAAGAGAATGCTAATTCCCTTGCTTAATGCATTTATAGTTGTTTGTTTTCACATCCTGTATTGGAAAATGCTTACGTTTCAAGGTTAAAGGAGCTGCTCTCCATGCAAATTATCTTGACAGTGAAGGTATGTAAAGCATGAATAGATGCTGTATTGTAGTGGTGATTCACTCTTAAGTAACTGCTAATCAATACTCCACACTTCCAAATGTCATTACTGTTCTGTAGGGGACAGTTTTTTGTTGCTGATAATAAGTGCTAACACATTTTATAGCACAAATTATATATTGATAAGGTAGATGGTATTTTAGTTTCTGTAGAAACTTCGCTGACAGGTTTTCATGAAATACAATAATTAATATGTAGTACTTGTGAAGTTCCATTTTACTTTTTTTACATATAATTTTTTTTTGCAAAATTACATGAATGTTTTTATGGTCCTGTTTAGTGTCTGCTGAGCTAATTTGTGT